>JAFJYH010000196.1:0-87402 GCA_017365405.1 Cadophora malorum | reverse complement strand
CCCCCCTTGTGCCCCCCTTGCGCATCTACACACACAAATTGGACACAGCATCCAAAGGATACTTCCTCGGATGACAAGACCATTCAAAACCAAGCGTATGCATCCATTGAGTCAAATTGTGTTCTGTCGTGATCGTCGAACCAGAACGATTCAGCAACCCAGACACTCACTGTAAGGTCATTCGGACGTATCTGTCTACGGTATGATTGGTGAAGCCTCTTCAGACCCGCGTGTTGATGAAAGTGGGATGGGCGTGTTTGATCGAAGCTGCGTCTCAAGAGAGAGCTTGAATCGAAGGTTCACTGTATCACGGTTTCATCTCTTGATAGTATTTTACTTGTTGCTCCTCAATTATTTCGATGGGGGTTAACCGCATTGCCGGTACTGGATAATATCTCTCCTCAATCTTACGTACAACCATTCCCCCGGAACCAATCAACACTCCTCTCAATCCCCTCCTGCGTCCCCCAAATCGGCTTATAGCCCAACACCCTCTTCGCCTTTTCACAACGAACAGTCCTATCCAAGCAACTATATCTCACCCCACCTCTCGTCAAAGCCGACTGTCTCCGTCCAAAACTCACGGACCAAATCCACCACTCTGCAATGAATGCGATCAACATCCCCACCCATCGCGGAATGACTTTAACCTGATCTTCTCGCACTTCGAATCCGGCTTGTTTGGCCACTTCCCTCGTAAACTTCCAGAATAACCAGGGGTCGTCGTTGGTTATGTGGAATATTTCGCCGTCTACCCTCATTGATGGCTCGATAGACTCTTTTTTGGTGTATCTATCAGAGTCTCGCAGAAGAGCTTTCGCCGCAAGCATGTGAGCATGCACATAATTGCCAACATACGTCCAATCATACTGAAGAAGACTCCCAATTAGCAGAGATCACACTTGCATCAAATCATCTGATGGCAATCAGAACATTCATTGCCAAAGCATAAATCAAGCTCTCGAGCAAGAATTCGGGAAGGACGATACTCACAACATTCTTCCCATCACCCATCTGCACATTCGCCCTCCCCCTCCTCGCATTACCAATCAGACTCTCCATCATCTCAAAATCTGCCTCCCCATAAGTCCCCGCCGGCCTCATAGAAACCGTCAACATCCCACCTCTGTCATTAGCATCCAGCACCGCCTTCTCAGCATGCGCTTTCGACAGCGGATACGGATACTTCTGCTCTGGTGCAAACAAGACCGGGAAGTCTTCCGTGCCGTTCAAGACATTGGAGATGCCGTCCTCGATGACGGATGAGCTGCAATGGTAGATGAACGCTTTGACGGTGCCCACGGCCTTGGCGGCTCGAAGGATGTTCTGGGTGCCGATGTAGTTGACTTTCCAGAATGTGGAAGCGGGGAGTGCGAGTGAGTATGTACATGCTGCGTGAAAGATGACGCGGGGCCGGATCATATCAAGTTCGTAGAGGCCGTTTCTGGGGATGGAGGGGTCGATGTCGTAGTATGTGACGCCGGGGAAACGTGGAAGTGAAGATGGGATGTCGAGGACTGAGATCTTGCAGTCTGGTTCGATTTCTAGGATTTTGGAGATGAGGTGCCAGCCGATGAAGTGGTCACCGCCGGTGATGAGTACGGATGAGAGTTTGGGTCCTTCCATGTTTGTCTGTTGCAAGAAGAAGGTTAAAGATTCTGGAAATAGCTGGGGGTTTCCCCTCGTGCTAGCGTTTATATACCGATTCAAGAAAAATTGAGGCACAGCCAACCTGCATACGTACCTGTTCCATTGCTTACCAGACTTCTGAGTATCAATACTGTCGCCGTTTTTCCGTGCAGCCATTCATTTCTGCTGTAACCCTGCTTGCCCCTGAGCGGCACGGTCATGCACAAAGTAAGCGCTAACACCTACAACAGCCCCTGCGCGACGCTTCTCTGGCTGATATGAACTGTAAAAGCAATGTGAATAATTATCTTGTGTCTCTTTATACTTTCATCTGAAAGATGTATTTGTTCTATGTTGAACCCACTACAATTGACGTAACGTGTAAATAGTCAATTGATATTGAATGAGAACTCGATCACAATTACTACGAAGGCTTTTGCGATCTCTATAAAGCCACAGGTTGGGTTCAATCACTCTTTACAAATTGCGAGCGAAATTGCTGTTGTCAGCGCAATGGGTGATGATGTATCCCCGGCAAATTTCATTGGTTTTCTCGCCCAGTAAAGAAAGCTCGCGTGGGTTGAGGGGTTTGTTTACATTCGAGATAAGAAGCGAGAGCGTTGGTGGGCGAATGGAAAATAGTGAATCAACACATCGCGTGCCTCTACCTAGTGGGTAGCTGTGAAAGCTCTCGAATGGAGTACAGAAATATCAATGAAATCGAACGAAAATTCAAACACACAAGTCTTGTTCTCCAATTGAGCAATACTTACGTCCAAACTGTGATTTGGCTCGTGGACCAGTACCCGACGTGAACACGGAGGACCTAAACAAAGGCACTTCCCCCTCAAGTCCTCGCCTCCTCTTAACCATTGACTAGTCTAACATTTGCTTCTGGTATGTGGAATACCGCACCATACCTTAGCATCCAATGCAAATCACTTCAAATCCATCACATTATCCATCCTATTCAAAACCTCCTGCGCCTCTCTGACTAATTTCTTTCTCAACGATCTCGCTTCTGTATCGCCTTCTGTCTCCACCCGATCAACTTTCAAGTAGAATTCATTCATGATTTGCTCGCTTATTCTGCGATGTAATTGTTCACGTTCTTGCGGGTTGTATGGTGGAGAGGTTATGAACCTCTCAGCGGGTGGGATGAGTACGTCGTGCAGGTGTGCAGAGAGGATCCCGAGGAGTTGCATTGCCGGGGATTGAGGACCTGGCGGCTGAGGTGGTGGGAGCGGTGAAGGATCGTGTGTTGGCTCGATACTTCCGGAACTTCCTTCTACTGGATGAGAGGTGGGTGTGTCTTTGCCGGTCGCGGCAGATTTGTAGCGATGGCGCTCGCGTTCGGCGGATGTAGTAAAAGCGTATTCCTCAGTGTCTGAAGTGCTTGCTGCCTCTGGCGCGGGGATTTCGTTGCTGCTTTTGACTTCTGGCAGCGGCGAGCTAAAGGATGGAAGTTTCTGGTTTCTTTCATCCAAGTTCATTTCCCGAGTAGCTTGCTCCACCATAGCTTCAGCAGCCTTCCCAGACGCGGAGCTCTCGTAATCTGTTTTGGCGGCGAGACAAACTTCTTCGAAGGAAGTCAGACTGTGTTCTTTGTGGTACATCTTCTTCGTCTTCTTCTTATCCTTTTTCCCAATGAAAGTGCCCCCACCACCAGAGTCGTCATCTGCATCACACGAATTAGGCGACAACGGAAAATGGCTTGCCCGACAACGTACCTTTCTTCAGATCTCCTCCCGTAGAATGCTTAAGTGATATTTCTGGATCATCCTTGGACAGTGTGGATTCCTGAGAGCCTCTTAGGTTATCTTTGGAGCCAAAGGTCCCCACTCTGCGTCAGCTTCTACAATAGGACCAGCATTTAAATCGTGCCCTGTGGTTATTGGTATCTCTTGTTTCTCTGCTCCAGCGTCCTTCTGTCTTAATATCGTCGTATCAAGGTCACCAGCGTCACTTTGACTCCGGTCATCATTGGTTGGATCTGGCCCTGAAAAGGCAATTATCTTGCTGCCGTTATTGATGCCATACTCTCTAGCAGTTGCCGAGTTATCTTTCAGTTGCTGGCCCGCGAAAATCATCTTAATTCGGTCGGATCTGATCACATCCAACCTCGTTGCTGCGCTAGTCCTGATATCCCCAACCAATATCAGCCCGTCGCCTATGCTGTTTGCCGGGAAACAAATAGGATATATTGATTCCCCACAATTGATCAACAGAACATCACCGTCTAATTCAGCTGTAGAAGAAGAGCTTGCGGGGTATTCCGATCCAACCTCGTTTGTATCTTCGCGGGTCGTTTCTACCACATCTGCCATGTGGTTTTCATTTCCATGCGTTGATATCTCCAAAGTTTTCGAGGGTTTCATCACGTGTTCAATATATTCGCGATCCTGGTATGAAATCTTAGATATTGGTACAGCAATTTTCACACCGTTCGTCTTATGAAGGTGAACTTTGTCAACTTTCACTAGCATGAACTGAGCCTTGACCCGAAAGCTTTCCGACCGGTCCGTCCAGATCCGGACTTTGGCATCTGAATGTCGAGCATGATCATTAGAGAGGACTCATCTGCCTGTGAGCTAGATCGGGATATGATGGACCACCGACTTACCTGGAAAGTACTTTCCAGAATCGATTGAATCTACTGTTACTTTATCGAAGCTATCGGCATCATCCGAGGCAGGCCCGTCATCCTCATCAACCTCTTCCTGCGGAATTGCTGAGAGCAAGAGTTGTTCCATATGACGGCCAACATGCTCCTGGAATTGCTTGAGACTGACATCACACTGGTTGGACTGGTTAATCTTCTGGGACTTTTCGCCATATACGGTGCATAGGGGACACTCGGTCGCATCTATCCGAGAGATTTGGCAAATATCAAGTAAGGTATCGAGATGACTGCCCTCAACCTCATCTGAATGACATTGCTTCATGTGTTGTTCGAGATCCGGCCGAGATCTGGGAGAAGGTTCTTTACAGTATTGGCAGAGCCACTGTTCTCTGTGGAAACGCATCTCATGCTCACACCATTGGTTTTGACTTTCGAACATGTGTTTGAGTCCACAATTTTCGAAAGTACAGACATACGGTCTCGTATCGCTGAAGATGTGCTTTCTGTCTCAAAATTAGAACTCTCTGACGTTGAGCCGGCTTTAACTTGCTTCCACTCGTTTTTGTCTTGGACTTTCTGAGGTCGCCAACAATACGGACATTCGAAATGTTGGTTGTACTCAGCTCGAACTCTCAGTGAGTCCTTTGGTAACAAAGGTGTTCGCAGAAGGTCAGTCGCCCCATCTTTACCTTTGCTCGAGTCTGCATACTCGGTGCGGGCGTATGAGAGAAATCCACCAATGTTGAAGTCAACGGGCCTGGAACCTTCTAAAATTTCGTTCGGGCGGTATGTGGAAGCCCTCTCTCCCGACCAAACTGTTCGACCACCCACTCCTTCTTCAGAGTATGAATTTGCTCCATCTTCTCTTGATGCTCTTTTCGGTAGAGGAGATACTGCCGTCGCCGATTGATCGCGATCCCCGGACGTTCCATCAGCCATTTGTCCTTCTTCTTCACAGGTGGATACTTGTCGCCCACATGGACGATGTCAGCAGTAGGGTTTATGGTGTATGTCAAAGACGCTTTAAGATACTCGTCCTTTTCGGGCTTCTTCCGAATGATCATCGAAAGCTGGAAAAGATTCGTGATGCCCTCTTGGATAGCCAATCCAAGCTCCTTCAATTCAGAAGAAGCCGACTCAGGCTGATCAGAGGTGTCTCGAGGTTGGTCTTCAGAAGATGGGGCATCCCACACCTCATTGTCTCTTTCCACGGAAGCAATTGATAGAGCTGGTTATCATTAAGGTCTAGTCTTGAGCGCACCGGATATCTAAGACCTACCTATCTGCAGATATTCCTCGAGATAAAGCAATGCCTTCTTAACGATGCCACGTGCGCTGCCATCGTCTCGAAGTCGATGCTCCAAGGAGCTAGGTAACTGAGCATCTTGTAACGCCGCAATGTTTTTCGCCCACAATTCGAAGCGCTTCGACTCTTCTTTGACAGAAGCTGCCGGAAGTTGATCCTGCACTTCGGAGTCGTCGAGGCTCTGTACCAATTGAGGCAATAGGATGGAGCAACTTATTCCACATGAGGCGATAGAGGGTCGCGAGGGAACTTCAGCCATGCCGGTCTCTTCTTAAGCATAACACTTCGAGACTCGATTTCCGCCGCTCAGCTGGCATACTTCAAAGTGTACGATGCTTTTCCTTCTCAACCACGCAACGACATTGGTGGCACAGAAGGTGCGAGCATTGGGATGATTTGTACCTTGTCAGGGATAGTCCGAGGAACGGCTGGGAGCCAACCGGACGGCCTCACTGCAGCTGAACAACCTCAAGGCTGAGTCGGTTTTGGTCGTTATTTTAATCGTATTTCTTGAGCCCGAATCACGTTTTCGCGACGGTCTAGTTATGGAGGTCGCTGGCTTCGTCCTCACCGTGTATCCAGTTACAATACTTGCTTTCGAGCAGTATAAGAAAGGTGCCAAGTACTTCTCGCAATATGTATGCTTCCGTCAGCGATATGAGGCTTTCATCCGTGATATGGAAGGCCAGCAGCTTTTCTTCGAGGGCATCCTTCAAGATCTTATGTGTGGTGGACCGGACCCCTTTTTGACAGGAGCTAGTTTGAAGGATGCATTTCTTCAGATCGTGAACGACGCAACGTTCACTGGTTGGCGAGATCCGGTCCTCAAGAAGAGGCTCTTGAGTCGGCTTGATACCCGATAAGACTGGTGTGTTCATACTATCCAGAGAATATACAACATTACGATTGAGCTAGGAGACTTGCTGGATATTCAGGCTGTAAGCTACACCGACCGAAGCTCGCTTCACGAGTCATGAATTTTTGTTGACGTTGAAATACAGCTACAGTCAAGTGATCAAACACCGGATGGTGGAAGTACCAATGGAAATGTACTACTCAGACGATATTTTTAGAGAGATACGATGACCACAAAGAAGCCAAATGACTGATTGGTGAGCTCAAACAGATGGTCGAGCCGAGTGACAAGCAACGCCAGCAAGGTTCCACAACAACTATATCCTCATTTACCCCCTTCTTCAAAAGGATTCGTGAGAATACCAACAGCCTTCATGGAGTCTTGAAAGACGGCTGGAATTGGCACTGCAACGACTCACACAAGACAATGCTCCGACTTGAAAGGAGGGTCGAAGGTACTGATGATGACTTCAAGCTCCTCTTCAACTTGGCAGCACTTGCAGAAGAGTCAAGAACCGCGGAAGTTGCAAAACGTAAAGGTGTCGTTGTTCGGATGTCAAAGCTTGGACATGAGTCGGGCCATATGGCGCTCCCTATACCTTCGAATGCATCAGATAGTGCAGTTGACTTTGCTTCCAAATCGAATTTTACCCTCTCTCAAGGAACAGCTTCATTGCAGTCCCCGAGCAGGGGCTCCGCTGTCTCGGAGCATTCTGATAGACAGGACAGCCGATAAAAGCTCTGTACAGGTCAAAGTCACTGGTTTGGCATCTAGATTTCGGTCAGTGACGTACTCAAACAACGTGACAACTGACTGACATCTTTAGACACAAATTTCTGGGTAGAAAACATACTACACCACTACAGCTCGCGAATTCAGTTCCAGCTACAAAGACTATCAAACAGTTCACTGTGGCTGAAGGTATGCAGCACCAGAATCGACTCGATGAAGAGCAAACTCTCAAATCTGTAAAGTCACCTAAGTTTGCTGTATCAAGTGTGTCAATCGACAACCGGACATCAGAAGTCTCACCGATAGAAGGGAAGAGCAAAAGGCTCCTCAAAGTGAATTGATTGAAAATCTCTGCCATGCGATTCGAGATCCCCTTCCACGAGAATCACTTGGATATCTTGCTGATCAGCACAAAAGTCGCCTTGAGTTCATCCCCATCAATTCACCAGTATCGGCTTCGCAGCAGGAGGCTGTGGTAACTTTAGATGAAATTCTTAAGGAGGACGCTATGAAGCTGCATAGATTCCCACCCGAGAAACGGGCAAACGTCGCAACCATACTTGCCTCATCTCTCCTGCAATTACAGAGAACACACTGGGTGAAGGACAACTGGACAAGAAAACACTTCTTCTTCGTGATGAGAGATGACAAGCCAGTATTTGACGAGCCATATTTTTCACAAAATTTTATGTCATCAAAGTCTCATCCAGAGACCGCTTCAACCCCACCTCAGCCCTAGTTCCGACCCAAGACATCACTTGAATGCCTCGGAATCCTCCTCATAGAACTCTGCTTCGGCTCGCCCATCGAATCACATCAACACAAGGTGCAACTCCGACCTCTCTCACCCAGCTCACAGCCAAACCACGAATTCAATCTTGCTATCGCTCATGCGTGGACATGGGAAGATCTGGGCTGAGAACCCGCTATTCCCAGACCCGATATATAGCTGTCTGAGCTTTCCAAATCTACAAGAGTAAGAGAGGGTAAGCTGGACGAAGTCATACAAGATATGTATGTGCTTATCGCGAAGCCATTGTACGACGATATGGTAGTGAGAGTGAGTGTTCTCCCAGTGTCTCCCCTGCTTTGATAATTGTTCTCATTACCCTTGGGACCTGCGTCGAACCCCTCCCCTCCTTAAACCATCTCGATCTCCACAAGCTTCCCCCCCAAAAAGGCAATACTGACCCTACTTCTCCCAGTGGCCGCCAAGGGTGCCTCTTTCTGGTGAAAATTTAGTGAAGATACGCAACCAGGGGCTCAAGGGAATGACCCCCCCCCCCCGGGACCAAGCAGTGTCTCTGGATAGACTATTCGACCTAGGACTTTTGGGACTTCTGTTGATTGTACAGCCGTGTGCCAAGCATGGTTGTGCCCAATCACATGGCTATGTTGAATTCACCAAGCTGCAAACCCTTGAGACAACAACCAACGACGATGGAAACAGGTAATACAGAACCGCAGGATTCCAAATCATTTTCAGCCATTTAGTTTGCGGCTTGGTCCTCAATCTATCTCTGAAACTAGAAGCCGAAATGTTGGATGCACTTCGCCGTGGACTTCAATCCTTCGATATCGAAACTTCTTGCCTGCTACATTTAAACGTTCCTGGATTGTGCTGTTTCAGCTGGATACACTGCTAGAGGTAATTGTCGAATAGTCAATCATCGAGATGGCTTCAACCTGCCCAGATCCATCATTCGGTCCCGTGTCGAAATAGCCCTCTGAATTCATGTTGTCCATCGACGGCCTACTGCGTGGTACTTGCCGCAAATTCCACGTTACTTTGCTGCCCAAAAGGCAGACGGTGCGACGTGATCAGACCCATCTCATGCGATATTAGCTTGCAAAATGTCACATTGCACCCTAATACCCCCTGTAGAGAGACTTACATTACCTTGCACTGCCGTCTTGCGAGGAAAAGTGTTGTCCGTTTGGGTACTCATGCCTTGCTAGTGGGGATTGTGCAATGGATTTCAACCAAAATGACCTGTCTGGTCTATCTCTATCTCTAGCACCCAAGATTTTTTCATCAGCGCCCACTACACCGTCGATTGGCACACTCACGAGTACGAAACCCGAAGGATCTACTATCACCATCACCAGCACATTCCCTTCAATATCTTCATCTACACTGGCTATGACTCCAGTCGTGGCCAGAACCTTTCCCTCGGGATCTTCGTCTTTACTGGCGAATACTTACTCCAAAACGAAACTTCCCATCATCATCGCCGTCACATTCCTAGCCTCCATCTTTATCATGAGCATACTGGGTTTCTCCTTTTTCTGGTTCTATCGTAGGCGGATGAGGGCCACACGCGAAAGTCGAAAATCACCAGTACCTCAATTTGAGAAGGCAGAACTGGACGCCGGGTCAGAAGTGCGGGGGGTAGTGAACCCCAGGAATGTGTTGGACGGAGGTGGGATAGAGCCGCAAGAATTGCCCGCAAGCATGGGACGGAGATATGAGTTAGCGGGGAGCTGATGGGAAATGAGGAGAAGGACCTGGTGGACGTATAATGACCGAAGTTGGTTTGACCCGACAATTATGTCAATTAATGACTGTGTTCCATGCAACTCATCACTGAGCAGCCGACCTGTCTACAAGATTCGAGTTTCGAAGTGTTTCGAATAATGACGGAGACTTAGATGAGTTGAAATCTAATTAATGGGAAGTACGGGGAGCCTGGAAACCTATGGGATGAGGAGAGGGGCTCGCGTGTTGTAAGCGAGGAATTGAAAACAACAAAGAATCAGCCTCAACTATGTTGATCCGAGGTATTAGAATCAGTTGAGTCTGTCTTGAAAGGCAGTAGGACAAGTGTTGTCGCTATTGCTGTTGGTACACTTATGTAAATACATGCCGGGACCGTCCCAATAACAACCATTTTGCCCACCGCATTGAAATCCAAGTGCTCATCGATGACCCAGAACGCCGTGAGGACTGTTGCCTGCCATTCAGTATTATGCATTAAGTAAGCCGTCCTTCCTACATCCGCCATAGTTAGCACACATTTTAGACCGCTTAGATCGGTCCTTAAAATGCTTGCCTGATCTGCCAGATGGCAGACTTGGCCCTTTCGCGAACATTTAGCTCGGGGTCTTGCTCCAACATCTCGATTTTGGATAAGAACCCGAGTTTCTTCAATTCGTTGGCTCGTTGAGCACAGGCTTGACCGTCGTTTTGGTCATCCATCCACGTCAGGTTTGACACGAGCCAGCAGAGAGCCAGCCGAACCTCGATATTGGGATGGTTAAACTGAGGCACGAGGAGCTTCAGCAAGTCGGTCTGAGCGATAACGATTTGTCGATGACGGGGAACGCTCGCTGCCATGTGGACCAGAATATATCCAACAGCAACGATGATCTCGGCCTGTGGTGGCAGGATCTTTCGCTCGCTATTCGGAGAGCCACGATTGTATGGGTTGATCATCTTGGGCTTCAATTTCGATGCGAGAATCTCGAATACTCTGTCTTGACCCAGTGCATTGAACAGAAAGTCGATCATTTCTGTAGTTTCGGCAGTCCCACCCTGACCCGCGCCACCAATGAGGTTTCGAATGAAGTCCAGCCCCTGTTCTTGTACAGCGATATCATCCTTTCTTGCCCTTCTGGCCGGATTTGTTTCTGCATCTCGCAAGGCGGCTAAGCGAGCTTCGGCCTGCTGGATAGACTTGCTTCGGCTACTTGGCCGGGAATTGATTCGACCAAATGCCTTATCTACTTGTTCTTCAAATTGATCCATAACTACATCTTCGTCCATCTCATTGCTCCGTGGGCCGTCTCTGTCGACCCTTCCTCTCGAATTGAGCAATGCTTCATCTTCAGTATCGTCACAGATGAGCTGCACCAACCAACCCGGACCAATTTCTTCTAGACATTGCCTCTTCATGTCATTGCTGACGCCATGAACGAAGTGCTTCAATGACCAGACTGCATTAAGTCTTAGCTTAGCGTTCATAGATCGAGCGTGCTCGCAGAGTATTTTGAGGACTCCAGCTTCTGAGATAGGCTGCGAGTATGTTAGATGGCCGTTCAAAGAAGAATCCAGAGGAAAACTCACCTCGCGCATTGGGCTGACGTCAGTAAGAAGATTACAGACAGTCGCGGTTGCAGCAATTTGTACTTCGATTTCTGGGTGCTGGAGCAGCTGGAATACAGGTTCCGCCACTCCATTATCTATCAATGTGGTTCGTAGAACACTGACAGAGCGAGACAGGGCACGAACAGCCCCACATGCTGCGATTAGAACATCGACCGGATTTGTTCCATATTCTCCCTTCGATTCATCGTCGCTCGAGTCGTCAGATGTCTTCTCGTTCTTCTTCTTGGACTTTGCTGATGGTTTGCGGGGGTTCGCACTCATTGAAGACACTACATATGGCATCATCCCTTGATCAACGATTGCTTTCCTGTATTCGTCCTTAAATGGGACAAGTGCGGCGATAGCTTTGAGCACACACTCTCTGACCTTGATCTTGTGCAGTAGTGCAGGGGATTGACCATTTTGTCCTAAGCGCGGGGTATCTGGAATTCCTCCGTCATCGTCCCGATCTGGACACCAAGGTCCTGATCCAATTGATTCAGGCGCACGATCGTATGACACTTTGAGCATCTTAGATAACTTGCTGACCACACCAGCATCAAAAGCAGCCTTCTGAAGGTATTCGCTATCGGTAATGAGCATTGCAAGAATGAGTGGTGCTCGCTCCTTGACTGTTCGGTCCAGTACTAGAGCCTCTTCATCCTCAAGACTATCGTTGCCTGGTAGGGGTATGTTGTCGTCTCCAAGCATCTGAACAAGAAGGGGGACTACGAGTAATCCAAGAGCGGTTTCTCTTGTCTTGTTCGTCAACCCTGCTCTGTAGAGCACAGTCAGGACAGAAGCAGCCATGAGCCTTTCCAATCCAGTTCGCAGCTTCAGCAATAATATGAGATATGCAATAAGAGGGCTTTCAGGCTCTTCTACTTCAGCAGTCGACGAATCTTGGGGAGATTCAAGATTGAGGGAGTCGGGCCAATTTGACAACGAGGTGACGTTATGCTTTGAACCGGCTCGGCCATTTAGGGCCAAGTTCTGACTGGAATTGGAAGTCCCCAATGGTGGAAAAGCGGATGCTTGAGCGTTGGTGTTTTTGAGTTGATGCAGAGGTATAAACGGCAGTAGATAGTCCACTGCGTTGAGCTGACTCTGGCGTACACTCAGCCCAGCTGCATTGAAAGCATTCCACGCTGCACGAGCATTCTGAGTACCGGCAAACTCGGTCGGTAGCGACGTGGGATAGATGGCTAATATGGACGGAGAATAGAGCAATTGGGAAGCTCTGCACTTCGAATCGGCAATAATAACCGCAATCGCTTCCAGAATAACGGACAGCCTAGCATTTGCAGGCGCTGCTTCGGGAAAGAAGTCCTGCAGACCATCTTTCTGGGCTTGAATCTCTGCTCCGGGTATGACCAATCCTTCAGCAACAACGAAAGTAGCCAACTTTGTAGCAAGGGCATCGAGAATTCCTGAGTTTGCTAAGCCCTGTTGATGGCGTTCCTCTCGACATACCCGACTTATCAAAGTTGCCGCGAGTGAGATCTGTGATTGAATGTTGGACGATGTTGATGTTTGCGACAAGATTTTGCATAGTGAGTTGAGATTTTGGCGTGAGAATAGGCTCTCTGCGATTGTGATTGTGCTCAAGGAATGTGTATCAGAAGCCAAGGCGGCCGAATCTGCGAGATTTGAGAGGGCTCGTAGCGATGTCAGGACCAGTTGCGAAGGGTTGCTAGAAGGACAGAGATTCGACAAGATCGCTGGTAACGAGGCCGCAGCTTGTAGAAGGGCAAGAAATGGTGGACCTCCTGCTTAATGTTAGTACATAGCTTGAAAGGGGAGGCAGATATCCATTACCTAGAGCAACACTTGCCACCACTTGTAGACCTTGTAGTCTGAGCTGTTCCTCCTCCAGCAAAGGTCTCGAGGCAAAGCTATGATCATGCGACTTCCCATCCTGTCTGCTACCAGCCTTATTGAAGGTCAAACGGACGACAGCTTCCAGAACACCTTGGGTGATAGCCAACTCTTTCTTCAATGGATGCCCAACTATTTCATTCTTGAGCGCCTTCAGCGTCAATATCTGCTCGGCCGGCGTTCTTGCATTGCGGATCTGTGCAACCCAGGGCTGTCTAGCCATTATGGAGGATGTATGGATGCGCGCGTTCACCTCGTACAAGCATTCGATGGCTGGGTTATTGAAGGGCCGGCTGTATTTACGAAATGGCGAAGCTTTGGACAGGCGATAAAGTAGTGGGAAGCGTGAAAAGAATACAAAAAAGGAGCTGGTTCGTGCTATGCGATCCTCTCAATACGGAGGTTTGCCGATGTAATTGTGATTAAATGGTTGCACGGCGACAGGGAACGAGTAGGTGTGGTGTGTTGATCATGGATGGATGGAGTTCGGCTACATCGATTGTCAGCCTCGTCTGTTTTGTCTCTCCCGCTGGAGTTCACAAATGGAGTCAGATACAGTACTCAGTTACCAGCCTCACTTCCTCGGATCGCCAGCACAAGCCAGCTACAATATCAAAAATATTTGAGAGATCAAACATGTAGTTTTGTGCAAGATTGTGGCATTTTCTTCCCTTCACCAGAGATCTTGATCTAGATTTTGTGGTCGAGGCCATTGCGATCAATCTAGCCCGGTCAGAGCGAGCAAAATTTCACGCCCACCATTGAGGCGCAACACCCGCCGCCTCTTGCAAGGAACGACAACACCGACGCAGTATCACATTCGGGGACCCAACCCTTGATTTCAAGTTTATATCCTGTCAGAATCTAGTCACGACATACTCTGAAGAAAAGGCATTGCCTTAAGAGAACATTCCTGCTGGCTGCGCGAAGCCCACTCTCGTCCCTTCCTCCACCACTGGACTGCCTCCATTGCGCCTGGATCCAACGAGGAGCCTACGATGACTTTAGGTTTCCTTCCCAGACCATGCTGAAGCCATTACCACAACATAGAGCATCACCCTCTACTTCACCTATCTTCCACTATGCGCCGACTTCACATTCGCTTCCATCGTCGCCATTGTCTAGAAGGAACTCAAGCTCCAGGTCCAAGGGCTCTGTCACGTATCGTACCCCACCACAAGGAGCGCAAGCACGATATGTGGACGCAGCGACACAGTGGAGCCCCATCATGAACTCGAAGGCAAATCAACCCAACGAGCCATCTGCGCCTGTAAAGGTTGAGCAAAACGCGGAACCAGAGGCACCAGCCTCAGCAGCCGCCCCCTCCATACACCCTTCCCCCAGCAAGCCACCACTACAACCCGAGTCTCCTGGACTGAAGAGGCGTCAGTCTCAAGGTACTGCCCAGTCTATACCTACAAGCACCCAAACGATAAGCACGAAGCGACCCAGATCCGATCAAGAACCGAAAGTTCTGCCTGCGAAATATGAATTCTGTGCAGTGGAAGATATGGTCGTTTTGATCGCAAACATGATTCAGGAGCTCATCACAACAAATGATAGACTCCCGCTTCGTAGCGGCGTGCTCACACGGTTCCATTCGAGGTACGCAACTGTTTGCTTGCGGCGAAGTGCTGTTGACTAACAAGTGCAGAACACCCCCCGGAATCTCCGTGCTGGATTACTTGCAGAGGCTGGCCAAACATGCCACTTTAACGCCTCCCCTACTTCTTTCAATGGTATATTATATCGATCGGCTTTGTTTGCTCTATCCAGCGTTTACAGTCACCACCCTCACGGTCCATCGATTTCTAATTACAGCCGCAACAGTAGCTGCCAAAGGCCTCTCTGATTCCTTTTGGAACAACGCTACATATGCTAGAGTTGGAGGGATCAAGATCGCAGAACTTGGATTGCTGGAATTAGATTTTCTGTATCGGGTCGATTGGAAGATCGTACCCAACCCAGAAGCGCTTGTTGATTACTATAATGGCCTGGTCGAGAGGTCTGATGGTTATGTGATCGAAAGGGATTCGAGCTCCGTAGATGAAGATGACGACGATGATGAAGATAGTAATGAGTTGGAAGGGTCAGGATCAAGCCCAGAGGACAAGCCTGAGGCTTCGCCAGAATCTACGACCGATACGAAGTGGAAGGCATGGATGGATGACGTATCTACGATTAAGGACGAGTCTCAGGAAGGAAAATCCCTTCTATCAGAAGGCAGCTCTTCTTGAAAAAAGAGGATATGTTCAAGAGGCGGATGACGAGTTATACCCACTTCTATTTCTTTGGCAGCATAGGGAGGAAAACGGCGTTTTGAGTGCTAGGGATTTTATGGCAAGGGCGGCCACACTCAAGGCATCCATAGATGGGAAAGCAATTTCGGGAAGGGAGGGAGATCATGACCTTCTGGGATTATGAGCTAGGGGACAATTAAAGAAACGGCACAATACAATGCATGCATATCGCTCTTACTCTTCCGCTTGTTGTGTTCGCTAGAAGTACCGTAAATCGTAACTGATTTGGAGCTGGGACCCAGCAAAAGCATATAAATGAAGTTGCATGCTCACTACAGTAGCAAACGACTGCTGAACGTTATTCTGTAGAGAATCATAATAGTTGTGGTCGATCGCGTTTTCAGCATTGCATTAACTGCGCACGTCATGAGGTGAAGTGGGTCTCTCAGCCTCGTCCTGCCTGAAGATCATTGGTAACGAGGAAGGCTGACCCAGCTCTTGAACCTCGCATCTTGACGACAATGCAACCTCACAACCTCACAACCTCACAATTCCAGCACAACAGTCATGAGGGTCCTCGGTGTCCTCCTCGCAATATGCGCCCCGGCATTAGCAATCAGCTCTGAATTAATAGACAGCACAACTGTCTACATCCAGCCTCTAACCTCCAAATCCACACCTCTCTCCCTCGCCGAAATCAAGTTCAACCCCTCCACCCTCTCCTCCGAGATCCTCTCCTACGAATCCCCTCTCTTCCCCGAAGATGAAGATCTCTCCTCCAAGCTTCTTCGAGTTGGTATCTACGATCCCGCTACTGCAACTTGGAAGTCCTCTACGTCGACTACATCTGTCGAGACGTTCGCGAAGGGCTATGCGCCAACGATTGTACTGAATCTGGATGCGCAAGGTGGTGTCATTGGGGTTAGCTGTAAGAGTAGCAGTATCGATGCGGGACAAACGAGGGATTTTGGGCCGAAGGTTAAGGTGATCAAGATGAGGGAGGGGGCGAAGCCATTTTTGAATAGGCCGGTGGTATTGAATCCTGAGGGGAAGGTGGAGGAGATTCCGACGGAGAAGACGCTGCTGCAGAAGTATTGGTGGGGTGAGTTGTTGATCTTGTTCTGCTTGCTTGTTGGCTTGAGGAATGGCTGTACTGACTTGAGATATAGTTATTGCGGGTGGAATCATTGTCATGCTCACGACTGGTGGTGGGGAGTAGACTTGCTGTCGTTGTATTTTAGAAGGGTCATGGATGAACATAGACCTTGTGATTCAAATTTTGAAATCAGCAGAGTATGTCTTGACCCTATCTGGTTTTCGTGTTTAGCGCGTACTTGTTCATATTGCACGCATAACCCGTTCTTACCTGTTCCAATTCCTATCCAGTCATTCTCGATGGCCAGTTGTTTCTTTGCCAGTTTGAAGTCTTGCGAGTGTGGAAGAGGTTGCCTTTCCCGCTTGGACACTGCCTCTCAATTACTGCTGACTGGTGCTGATATCCTTGAGAATTCTCTATTGTTTCTGAGAGATAACAAGTACCTATCTGTATATTTTTCTGGCGCTTCTTCTGGCGCGCATGCTCCATATAACACACAACCTCACGACCTTTTTTGCAAAGGTGCAGAGACGGAAGGAAGGACCTTTCACAAGCTGATCAGGTATAATCGGCTCTCCGAATGAGATTACCAGTCATGCCTTTATCGCTCTTGATGACCTTTGAGAACGCAGCGTAGCTTAGTGCACTTCGAAGCACATGCGTCCTGATGCACTTTCTGCAGCCATTTCCCATTTCCTGTACCGTATTTTCCCCCAAGTTCCCTCCTTTTTGTCTGTACGACTGTGATCTTTACGGCTCTGCTTTCCAATTACAAGCATCTATTACAGCATATCATCAGAACAAGCAGAATGCCATCGACGGTGGTAGTATGTACACGAACGTACCCCTACGACACTGGAGCATTCATTGCCAAAGAACATACATGTATTTGGCGAAAAGTGTTGCTTCCATCGGTAGGTGGCTATGCATGATTATGTTGTTGTACAGCATAAAGTTATTGTGAGATGTTCCACCAAGTCATACTTTGCTCCGAATCTCTCAAATTACAACTCTGTCCTTCATGATGCACCTTCAAGTACATACCTCTAGATCCTACTTCACTACATCCATAAAGCTCATGGCGAAGTGACGGTCCAATCAGTGCCCTGCCCTGAGCAAGCAGTGGTCCGTGCTTTCCAAGGGCGGCTGCAGCCTTCGCGTCCTTGCAAAAGCAAGCGCGATCTCGCGATTTCAGCTTCCTCTCCCCTCTAATCCAAACAACTTCAACTTCAACTCAGCACAATAGTTCCCATCCCAACACCATCACAAAATCACCGAAAGTCTAAAATCATCTCAAAATGGCTGACCAATCTGGATCTGCGAACACCTCCATTGCCGACAAGGGAAAGGGCAAGGGCGCTGCTGAGCCTGAGAATGATACCACCATGGAGGTTGATGACAGCTCCAGCGATGAGGATGTGGAAGTTGATGAGGTGAGTTGCTTATCATGGAAAATACAGCGCAGATTGGACTAACACTTCAAGCAGGATGATGTAGTTGGTAAGGCGTCCCTGCAGAGGATTTGAACTTGGTCTAACAAACAGACAGAGGAGCAAGACGATGAGATGGCCGCTATCGATAGAACCAACATCATTGAGTCTGGTCGCCGCACTCGTGGTGTCAAGATCGACTACGCTAAGGCAGCTGAGGAGATGAAGGCTGCTGGTGAGATGGATGAGGATTCTGATGATGATGGAGACTTCGAGGAGCCTCCTCAGGATTCTGACGCTGAGATGAAGGACAAGTAGAGCTCCGTACCGAAGAGATATTGGGTGCTGGATGGTAGACAATTGGATCTCTTCTGGACTGTTGGCATACGACCCTCTGCGACAGAACGCTTGGCCGACAAACTTCGCGGTTTTGTTGCACTTGCATGTTTGCTGGTTCTCTGGGCTCATCCGATCGACGAACGTCCTCCCTCTTCAACTTCGACTGGACTTCCGTTTACTTTTCCCTTCTTATCGCTAGACCGACAAAAAGTTTTCCCACAACATTGATTGCATTACGAGGGCATATGATATGATGATTGAGCTGATTTGGTAAAGCGACGACAACATGGGTCATGCATATGGATGGGTGGGTGGGGGGTTAAACCCAAGCATGCTCTTTGTTTGTATCGCTTTCCTACATTAATAGAGAAAATGAACACATCGTAGCGCAAATTCAGTGATTTCAATTCGCGGTGAGCCACTTGATCAACAAACGCGAACCGAGCAACCACTGTTCAGAATTCCAAAGTAGACGTGATAGTTACTTGCGCGAATAAATATATAGTCGTAAAAGCGGTACAGTAAATGCACAAACCTTGAACAACGATTTCTCCATACCCCTGAAAGCGGAAATAACTGCAATTTCGTGATCTCATTTTCAAGTACCACCAGCTTCGAGCTCGATGACTGGGTGGCTTGAAAGAACACCTTTCGCAACTCCGCCCCATCTTCTGGAATCGTCGCACTGCGATTCCTAGAGCACAACAAACAATGGCTTCAAAGTTAGTACTTTGCGATTCTGTCTCTCATGTCCCGCGAGCTATACGGGCAAGCATTCCTTCGATACTGCTTCTGGTGCGGCTGAGGGGCGCCAAATAGGGGAGGTATTGAACGCCTTCAACATCCATTTGCGCGCCCGCCAGCCGCGTACAGCTACTACAGCTATACGTGCGATTAATTTTATTCACTACTTTGCTTTTCATGTGTTTCTGACAAGTTTTCGCTCCTTACAGTAGATTCGGTCCATCCTCTTTACACCAGCGCGATCCTCGCAGCGCGCTGTTCGAGGGCTACAACGGTGGCGGCGCAAGCAGTAACGGGAATCCGAGGGGCAATGGCAGCGCGAGCCCGAATCGCTATGCTGGTGGTGGATATGGATACTCGGGTGGGAATGGGAGTGCTGGGGCTTTGGGGGTAGAGCAGCCTGGGTATAGGCCGGCGACGCCGAATAAGAGGTTGGTCTCCACGAAAATCTTCTGCTACTGGTACCCGAGAGAATCAGGAATGGATACGGTAGAAGAAGGCACAATATTGTTAGACGGGCTGGAGCCGGGAGGCTGTGGACGTAGAGGGTCTAGAGACTGAATGGATAGGCATGCTGACAGGGTGGTATAGAGGTCAATACAGCGATGCCGTCCTCAACGAGTTAGAAAGTCAGAATGATGGACAGGTGGAAGGTATAATGGGCAAAGTACGACAACTGAAAGATGTATGTTTCTCCCGATCCCCCTCTGTCCAGCTCTTAGAACTGAAACTTTCTAGATGACGATAGCAATCGGAGACGAGATCCGCGAATCCTCGGCACTCGCGGAGAAAATGAATGATTCTTTCGATGGGACGAGACTTAGGTTGAAGGGGACTATGAATCGGATGCTTGTTATGGCGGAGAGGACCGGTGTTGGATGGAAGGTGTGGTTGGCATTTTTCGCGGCCGTGGGGTTCTTGTTCTTCTGGGTCTGGATCTAAAGTTGTTCACAGCGGTGGTCGAATAGAAGAGAGTTGCCCTGAGGGGATAGGCAATGAGGGAGGGAGGGAAGGAGGAGTGAAAACGGAAGGGTATGTGTATATTCAAATGAGGCCTGACAGAAATGGTGGTCTACTATTTGCATGGAAGTTCGGCGTTTGGGTTCTTCACTGGGCGAGGGAGTGTTTTATAGAAAGAAGCGTTTTGTTTGGATGCTGGGCTGCGCGCTGGCTGTTAATACATTTTCGATTCTTATGCTTGGGTATCTATATCTTTGGTCGCGGATTCGTGAGTCGTAGCAAGCCTGCTACCACCCTTTGTACAATTGTGTCGCTCCATCTCTATTGATTCATTGCCGCTATGTGTAGGCAACACTTCCTGTGCTAATACTGACGTCCATCAGGAAGAACGTCCTCTCCTGTTGCGAAATCCAGACAGCCGTCGAGGACTGCTTCCCAGCTGACTACTTCCCGACATCAGGTTACTCAAGTCCATACTGTTCTGCGTACCATCGCTTCTGACCATACTAGATGCAGCTGCACGCTGTGGTAGCTGGCTATCATCCTCACTATCCTCCTCACTGCTCGATAATTCTTCCTCAGTGTCAGTATGCTCGTATCCATCGACTGATGCCTCCGGAATATCGTCATCCAAGTCACCGTCCATATTCATATCCAGATCGTGCTGTTCATCGTGATGTTCATGCATCAAATCTTCTTCCTGCAACAAATTCTCCCCTCCCTCATCCTCGTCACCAACAGAGTCTTCTTCCCCAAACCTCGTCTGCCGTACTTCATCTCCCCGAATCAGAGCTTCCCTATACACATCATCTGGTAATCGTGAAGCAAGGACGTTCCTCGGCACATCGTCCACATCGTTCTCCTCGTCTCCCTCACTTGACTCGGAATCCGAATCTAGTAGTCTCGTCGCATCCGCATCTGCATCCGGAACCTCATCGTCCAAGTCCCTAACCTCCTCCATCTCCGCATCCATGCCTTCACCCTGCAACAGCTCATCTACACCCTCGGCTGCTTCGGCCTCCGCAAGTTCCTGTGCTAGGGCTTCGCGCCGCAGTGCTTCCTGGTGTTCCTCCATTTCGCGCTTCTCTTCACGTTGTTGGTGAAGTGATTTATGGATGCCTGGAGGCTTGATCCAGCCGCTGCCGTAGTTCTGGATGTTGATCTTGCGACGCTCCATGTACTCTTCATCGTGACGGAGGCGGGAGAGGGGTGTTCGGTGTGCGGGTAGATGACGTCGGGAGGTTTGGTGGGTGGTTGTGTGATCGTGAGGATTGGATGGCGAAGGATGATCGGTGAAGGCTGATGGGTTGGGGGTTGTGGATGAGGTGTACCATAATGAATAGGACTATTTTTTGTTAGTTACTATTCTTCATGCTCCTGTAAGAGGAAGTTTGCTAGACAGCGCCAAAGTAATTTCCATTTCCGATTTTGCTAGTTCAGAAGGAGTGTTCAACGTACATCTTGAGGTGCTAGACTTGGTAGGGAAAACATCTTGACGAAAGTGATCCCTCCAGAAAATTGATAATTGGACTGTTCATGCGCGTCGTTGTTGACATTGTTGGAAGCTCGAGTGCACGGACTCCGTACGCGCAGGGCTGCGCTAAACCTTATTCAAACCTACCCACTTCTTGTCCTCGCGAGCCTCGCCAGCACATGTGTTCCCGTCTCTTACCCCTCGGCTACGAAGCATTGAACATCCACTTGAGACTCACAAGTGATTTCAGTAGTAGTAAAGTTCACGTGAAGCACTCCCTCTTTCAAAATCTGATGGGTAGTTCACAGTATTCGTACCCACTTGAAATTGTCTTTTTGTCTCTGGTTTACTTCCGTGGTACTCGTGGATAATTTCATTCTCCGGGTA
Source organism: Cadophora malorum (assembly GCA_017365405.1). Classification (NCBI taxonomy): domain Eukaryota; kingdom Fungi; phylum Ascomycota; class Leotiomycetes; order Helotiales; family Ploettnerulaceae; genus Cadophora; species Cadophora malorum. Next base: position 65,621 of record JAFJYH010000196.1, on the reverse strand, counting down.
CTTTTCCAGCCGGATTACATTCTTCTTCCCATGTCACAGAACCGAGGAGAGCATGTGGAAATTCACTCTGCATAAAGGTTATAAATCCTCCTCCCACTTCTGCAATGCATCCTCTCACTTGATCCGGTCCTCGGGTCCAAGGGTCGATGACAAACCTGGCTGCTGAAGGAAACCTTCCTCTCGTAAGATGGAGGTTATTTTGTGTCAACCAGTAACTCAGCCGCCTTAGCATTGGGGAATCGTGAAAGTATGACAATTCTGTGACTGTCCCCAAAGTTTGACCGCTCTTTAATGCTGTACAGTCTTCTCGCTTCTTGCTTTCTTTTGCCTAAGATTAATTGCATAGTTTGACCAGAGTTGGTCATGACTTTGTCCATCGGCTGATTCCGATTGCGCCCGGGTTGGCAGTCGACGTGTTCCAAGATATTCCGACGTCACGAGCACAAGTGCACAGAAATCCGACGGATTCCAACCTTTCCTTCGATCCACCACCCCATGCATCTTCTGCGTGCCAGTGCGTGGGGCACATCTACAAGGGTGGAGGACAGGCGTGGCAGGGACCCAACCCCTCCAAGATGCCTGTTCCAATCTGTTTATCCTCGCATGCTGATTGGAGCAAACAAGGCTTCGATGTCTCTCTCATGTGTCATTCTCACTACGTACCACCTGGCTGCGGGGACCCCTGCCGAAGGGCTGTCCAATTGCGTATGCTGATATAAAATCTTCCCTCTGCATCTGCAAAATATTCCGCTTCAGTTTCCGGCATCTCTTTTAGTTTCCTGTAGCTAGACAGCTTAGCTCCAGTCCTTCTGTCCCTCGGCGAGCTTGATGCTTGGGAGTATCTTCGGACCAGTTACGACGGCCCATCTGCCCGTCTCGATGAGCCCCCGTGTGAAGATTGACCTATCATCCTTCTCGCTATGTAATAAGGTTGACGCTGCTCGTACTGACCAACGGCGATATCGGCTTGCAGCAGAAGAAAGTTTTTTTCGTGGTCTCATCGACAACACTGCAGGATGAGGCTACGCTCCCCACACCCTATTTGCTGAACCAATGTGCATCTTGCATTTGAGTACTCGGCAGCCTGCACAGCACGACATATGCAGTTCGAGCTGCAGCCTGGTCGAGATGCTCGAGCTTTTCTGGCTCGATGTGTGGGGTGCTGCCGTTTATAATCCTGGTTGCTACCTGCTGGAGAGGCGAACTGCGAGCTTCCAAGTGAGAAAGACAAGTGTTTCCGAGGACGGGTGGGAAGAGAAGAGGATTTCTGACTGTTCTCGGCTATCTCTTCACAGATGAGCAGCTCGAACTAATCGGAGAGCTAGAGACAGCAAGGAGAGTGGAATATGTCACCATCTTGTTGATCCCCGCTTGTAAGGGCCGGTACAGGAGCTTTGGAGAGTGGATGTATAGTCTGTTCTACTTATGAGAGACGTGGCGGAGGGAGAAAAGATCACCATGTTCATCACGGTTGCTAGCAGGTTGGTGGTTGATGATCTGAAATGTTTGCACTTTACAGACGGCGGCAGCGTTGTAGTAGCCTCATTAGAAGGCAGTAGTCTTGCATATTTGTGACATCGCTGAAGTATGGTTGCAGCATAAGATGCACTTTGTTTTGATATCCCGGTGTGCCCTGCTTTGCTGGTGATGCCTTCCAGCCAGACTGACTATTGCGCCTCCGAGAGGCAGAGAGAAAAAATCAAGAGCAGACATCTAGCCCAGGTTCCGTAGCAATTGATGACCTTTCCATTGGATGAAGTCTTCCTGAGCCCCCTGGCCCTGGTCGTCAGATCTGATTGAGACCAGACGTCCGTCCGGTGCAGGCCGAACCTTTTCACTTCCACTTTCGTACCATCACTAGCTCAGAACCCCTCATTAAATTCACCTCCACCAACGAAACCACGCCAGCCAGATCCGTGGGAGTAATAAAAGCCGTCCCTCCTCCCAGTCTTTTTCTTCCCTCCCTCCCCGACTTCATTCCAACTGTCCCCAACCCCCTAAAGCGGTGTTGTGTTGTCCAGTCGAGCTGTGATCCCTTTCAATTGTGAGTAGTATTATTTACCTCCCTTAGCATTCCTCCCCTGCACTTATTCCCCTCATTCTACCTACCATCCGGGACCCGCCAATCGCCTCTTATCGTGGACAAAAACCCCAGTGGGCATCGGCATCATCATGCATGCAGCCATTCTGAGCCCTCCAGCAGATAGATAGTGAGGTTTATCTTATCAAGCTGGCAGCGCGGGGGCGCAATTGAGTGCGAGTGCGAGTATAAACTAGGAGGGGAGCAACGTCAAATCAACAGCCGGCCAATTGAAGTCCGCCTGGCAGCGAGCGCACATAGTGAAAGCACAAGCCTGACGCAACCGATCGGCAAATTCACCACGCTACTCGAGCTACAACAGCCATCCCTTCCTCATATGAACCCTCCTCTCCTTGTTCCTCTTCGTCCTCGATTTTCAATTCGAAACGCACACCCAAATTTCAGGGCACAAGCCAAAAAACTGCTTTGCTTCGCTTTGTCCAATTTACTGATTTGCTTTTGCCCTCTCAGCCAAACAATTAGTCGCAAAGCCTCTTGCGCAATACAAACAAAGGCGAAAACATTACGAACTTGACCACTCTCGAAGTCGCCGCTACTTTGCCTGCTATGGCAAAAGTCGACGATTTCAACGACAGACAAACCCAGATCGACGCGGAAAACGAGCCGTACCATCAATATGAATACCAGACAGAGGAGAATGAGTCTTGGGCGGGCGCTCTCCCGGTGAAGCAGTGAGTAGCACTGTTACCGCCCTTTCCGAGACAATAAAACTGATCAAGTAACTAGGGGATTGTATGATCCAGGATTGGAGAAGGATGCTTGCGGTGTCGGATTTGCCTGGTACGAAAAACCAAACCAGCCGACATGCAGACGCACAACTAACAAGGTTATAGTCACATAAAGGGCAAAGCGAGCCACAAGATTGTCAGCGATGGTATGCCCCTATACCTATACTTCACAGCAATATGCTAATACCTTCCTTCTCCAGCGCGGAATTTGTTGTGTAACATGACCCATCGTGGTGCGGTGGGATCAGATGCGCGAGATGGAGATGGAGCAGGTGTCATGACTTCGATCCCCCACAAGTTCTTCATTAAGAATTTCGAACGCGAAACGGATATCAAGCTTCCTCCTCTGGGGCAATATGCTGTGGGAAATCTTTTCTTCAAGCCGGACGAGGAGACGTTGCATGAATCAAAAAGACAATTGGAAGAGATCTCAGAGTCACTGGGGTTAAGGGTATTAGGATGGCGAGAGCCTCCTAAAGACTCTACTCTTCTCGGTCCTGCTGCTGCTTCTCGTGAGCCAATCATTTTGCAGCCATTTGTTGTGCTAGCATCTGCATATGGTTATGGCAATTCGCCAGAGACCACCGACCCTGATCATTTTGATGAGAAATACTTCGAAAGACAACTTTATGTGCTGCGAAAGCGTGCGACTCATACCATTGGTCTGCACAACTGGTTCTATTTATGCTCTTTGTCCAACAAGAACATTGTTTACAAGGGGCAACTCGCTCCAGTACAGGTTTACCAGTACTATTATGATCTGGTTAATGCCGATTACGAAGCCCATTTCGCACTCGTGCACTCCCGTTTCTCTACAAACACTTTCCCATCCTGGGATCGTGCTCAGCCCCTGAGATGGGCTGCTCACAATGGTATGAAACTATTTGTAAATCCAGCTGCAATTACGTGGACTAACAACTAACCAGGTGAAATTAATACATTGCGAGGGAATAAGAACTGGATGCGAGCTCGCGAGGGTGTTATGCAGTCTGACATCTTTGGTGATGAGCTTGAGTCGCTGTACCCAATTGTTGAAGACGGTGGCTCTGATTCAGCTGCTTTTGATAATGTTCTCGAGTTGCTGACCGTCAATGGCGTCCTCTCCCTTCCTGAAGCTGTTATGCTCATGGTTCCAGAAGCGTGGGAGGACAACTCTGCGATGGATCCTGCCAAGGCTGCTTTCTACGAATGGGCAGCTTGTCAGATGGAGCCTTGGGATGGACCGGCTCTCTTCACGTTCGCAGATGGAAGATACTGCGGTGCAAACCTGGACAGAAACGGTCTTCGTCCTTGCAGATACTATGTGATGGACGATGACAGAATTATTTGTGCCTCAGAAGTCGGTACTATTCACGTGGACCCGGAGCGAGTTATCCTCAAGGGTCGTCTGCAACCTGGAAAAATGTTGCTCGTCGACACTCTAGCAGGACGGATTATCGACGACAGTGAGCTGAAGAGCACTGTTTCCACTCGTCACGATTTCAGAGCTTGGCTTCAAAAGGAACTCTTGAACTTGCCAAAGGTTCACGAGGACCTTGTCAAGAACGGCTCAGTCGACCTTGCTCCAAAGCCAGATGCTTCTCCAATCCAAGAGGACCCTATGTTGAGAGCATTCGGCTATTCTTTCGAGCAAGTCAGCTTGCTCCTTGGTCCCATGGCCTCTGACGAGAAAGAAGCTTTGGGGTCCATGGGTAACGATGCTCCTCTTGCCTGCTTGGCACAAGCCCCTCGCTTGCTGTACGAGTACTTCCGTCAACTTTTCGCCCAAGTCACCAACCCTCCCATCGATCCCATCCGAGAGGCTATTGTCATGTCACTGCAATGCTATGTCGGACCCCAAGGCAATTTGCTCGAGATGGACTCCTCCCAGTGCGGCAGACTACTTCTTCCAACTCCTGTCCTCTCGATCCCCGAGTTCAACGCACTCAAGAACATCAATAAGCTGAACTCCGCATGGACTGTTAAAGTCATCGACTTGACTTTCCCCAAGTCTGAGGGAGTTGAGGGCTATATCAGGCACTTGGATGAAATTTGCGACCAAGCTACCGCAGCAATCAACAACAAGGACCGTATCATCATTCTCTCTGATCGTGCTACATCTGCCGATCGTGTTCCGGTTTCTGCTCTGCTCGCATCTGGAATGGTACACCACCACTTGGTCAACAACAAGTGGAGATCTCTTGCTGCGCTCGTGGTTGAAACTGCTGAGGCCCGTGAAGTCCACCATATGTGTGTCCTTGTCGGATACGGTGCTGACGCTATCAACCCATACCTTGCCATGGAGTGCATCATTAAGCTCAACCGCGAAGGCCTCATCCGAAAGAAGCTCACTGACGATGAACTTATCCGCAACTACAAGTACTCTGCAGATGGTGGTATTCTGAAGGTCATGAGCAAGATGGGTATTTCCACCTTGGCCAGTTACAAGGGTGCTCAGATTTTCGAAGCCCTCGGTGTTGACGATACTGTCGTCGACCGCTGCTTCAAGGGAACAGCGACCCGAATCAAGGGTATCACTTTTGAGCTCATCGCCGAGGATGCTTTCAGATTCCACGAGAAGGGTTTCCCATCCCGATACACCGTCAGCGTTCCAGGTCTCGTCGAGTCCGGCGAGTACCATTGGCGTGATGGTGGAGAGCCTCACATCAACGACCCCACTTCCATCGCCAACATCCAGGATGCCGTCCGTACGAAGAACGACAAGTCCTACGAGGCTTACTCACTTTCTGAGTACGAGCAGATCAAGTCCTGCACTCTTCGTGGTCTGCTTGACTTCAAGTTCGACGAGTGTGCTCCAGTCCCCATTGACCAAGTCGAGCCATGGACGGAGATTGTCCGAAGATTCTGCACGGGTGCCATGTCTTATGGATCCATTTCCATGGAGTCTCACTCTACCCTTGCTGTCGCCATGAACCGTCTCGGTGGAAAGTCTAACACTGGTGAAGGTGGTGAAGACCCAGAGCGGTCCGAGAGAATGCCAAACGGAGATACCATGCGCTCCGCCATCAAGCAAGTTGCTTCCGGCCGTTTCGGTGTCACCTCCAACTACCTCGCCGACTCTGATGAGCTTCAGATCAAGATGGCCCAAGGTGCCAAGCCTGGAGAGGGTGGTGAGCTTCCAGGCCACAAGGTCTCTAAATCCATTGCTCGTACTCGTCACTCCACTCCCGGTGTCGGTCTCATTTCCCCACCTCCGCATCACGACATTTACAGTATTGAGGATCTTAAGCAATTGATCTACGATCTGAAGTGCTCCAACCCCCGTGCTCGGGTCTCCGTCAAGCTTGTCTCTGAGACTGGTGTTGGAATTGTCGCCTCTGGTGTCGCTAAGGCCAAGGCTGATCACATCTTGATCTCTGGTCATGATGGAGGAACTGGTGCTTCTCGCTGGACTGGCATCAAATATGCTGGACTTCCATGGGAGCTTGGTCTTGCCGAGACCCATCAGACTTTGGTGCTGAACGATCTCCGTGGTCGTGTTGTTGTCCAGACCGACGGTCAGCTCCGTACCGGTCGTGATGTCGCCATCGCTTGCTTGCTTGGTGCCGAAGAGTGGGGCTTTGCTACCACACCTCTCATCGCCATGGGTTGCATTATGATGAGAAAGTGCCATTTGAACACATGCCCTGTCGGTATTGCCACTCAAGATCCCGAGCTCCGAAAGAAGTTTATGGGTACACCAGAGCATGTCATCAACTTCTTTTACTACATCGCAAACGAACTGCGAGCCATCATGGCCAAGCTTGGCTTCAGAACCATCAACGAGATGGTTGGTCACGCTGAGAAGTTGAGAGTTCGTGAGGATCTCCGCACACCAAAGACTCAGAACATCGATTTGTCTTTGATTCTCACCCCAGCTCACAAGTTGCGACCTGGCGTTGCGACATTCAATGTCCGCAAGCAGGACCATCGCCTTTACGTCAGACTGGATAACAAGTTGATCTCCGAGGCCGAGTTGACTCTCGACAAAGGACTTCCGTCCCGAATTGAGTGCGACGTTGTGAACACCGATCGTGCGATGGGTACTTCCCTCTCTTACCAGATCTCCAAGCGTTATGGAGAAGATGGGCTGCCAATGGACACTGTTCACGTCAACATCAAGGGATCCGCGGGTCAATCCTTCGGTGCCTTCCTCGCACCTGGTGTGACTTTGGAGTTGGAGGGTGACTCCAACGATTATGTCGGAAAGGGTCTTTCAGGAGGACGTCTCATCATTTACCCACCTCGCGCTGCTGTGTTCAAGGCTGAGGAAAACGTCCTCATCGGCAACGTCTGTTTGTACGGTGCTACCAGCGGAACATGTTTCTTCCGTGGTGTTGCTGCAGAGCGTTTTGCAGTCCGTAACTCCGGTGCTACAGCTGTTGTTGAGGGTGTTGGTGACCACGGATGTGAGTACATGACTGGAGGTCGTGTGCTCATTCTTGGAAGCACTGGTCGCAACTTTGCTGCTGGTATGTCTGGTGGAATTGCTTACATCCTTGATATCCACCAAGACTTCATGTCCAAGCTCAACCCCGAGATGGTCGAAGCTTCAGGCATCGATGACCCTGCCGAAATTGCCTATGTTCGTGGCTTGATTGAGGATCACCACCACTACACCGGCTCTGAGCTTGCTGCCCGTATCCTTCTCGACTTCAACCGAGCACTTCCTCGCTTTGTCAAGGTTCTTCCAGTCGATTACAAGCGTGTCCTTGCCGAAGAAGCTGCCAAGGCAGCTGAGGCCAAGCGTGCGGAGTTCCAGATGCCAAACATTCCTGGTCTCCCAATCCGAGAGCATGAGAAGAACATGAAGGACAAGGCCAAGCACGAGAAGTCTAGCCTTCAAGATATCGAAGAGACCGTAGGCGACGCAGCTGTTGAGAAGAAGAGATCACTCGTTTTGGACAAGACCAAGGGTTTCATGAAGTACCAGCGCCGATCCGAGAAGTATCGTTCAGCCAAGACCAGAACTCGCGATTGGGCTGAGCTGTCCAAGCGTCTCGATGAGGATGAGCTCAAGTACCAAGCTGCTCGTTGCATGGACTGTGGTGTTCCTTTCTGTCAGTCTGATTCTGGATGCCCAATCTCGAACATTATTCCAAAATGGAATGAATTGGTATTTCAAAATCAATGGAGGGATGCTCTCAATCGTCTCCTCATGACCAACAACTTCCCCGAGTTTACTGGACGTGTTTGCCCAGCTCCTTGCGAAGGCGCCTGCGTTCTCGGCATTAATGAAGATCCCGTTGGTATCAAGTCCATCGAGTGTGCGATCATCGATCGTGGATTTGACATGGGATGGATGATTCCTCAGCCACCAAAGGTCCGTACTGGCAAGACTGTTGCTATTGTAGGATCTGGACCCGCTGGTCTTGCCTGCGCCGATCAACTCAACAAGGCCGGTCACTCAGTCACTCTCTACGAGCGTGCCGATCGTCTCGGAGGTCTTCTCATGTACGGTATTCCCAACATGAAGCTTGACAAGAAGATTGTCAAGCGCCGTACAGACTTCATGGCTGCTGAAGGAGTGGTCTTCAAGACTGGAGTTGCCATCGGCGATCAGATCACCCTCAGCGACCTGAAGGCTGAGAACGATGCCGTTGTTATCGCTACTGGTGCTACAGTCGCTCGTGATCTTCCCATCAAGAACCGAAACCTCGAGGGTATCCACTTCGCCATGCAATTTCTCCACAAGAACACCAAGTCTCTCCTCGACTCCGAGCTTCAAGACGGCGAATACATCTCTGCCAAGGGCAAGAACGTTGTGGTCATTGGTGGTGGCGATACTGGAAACGACTGTATCGGTACTTCCGTTCGTCACGGTGCGAAGTCAGTCACCAACTTTGAGTTGCTGCCACAGCCACCCAACGAGCGTGCTCGTGACAACCCATGGCCACAGTGGCCAAGAATCTACCGTGTGGACTATGGCCACACTGAGGTCAAGCAGCACATGGGCCATGATCCTCGTGAGTTCTGTGTCATGTCCGAGGACTTTGTCGATGATGGCGAAGGTAAGGTCAAAGGTATCAACACCATTCGTGTTGAGTGGACCAAGTCTGCCACCGGGGGGTGGGACATGAAGAAGATTGAGGGGTCGCAACAATTCTTCCCTGCCGAACTTGTTCTCTTGTCTATGGGTTTCTTGGGTCCCGAGGATCGTGTTCTTGGTGACGAGGTCGAGAAGGATGCTCGCAAGAACGTCAAGACTCCTCCTGGCAAGTACCATACCAACGTGGAGGGAGTCTTTGCTGCTGGTGATTGCCGTCGTGGACAGTCCCTCATTGTTTGGTAAGTCTCATCCTTCACTCGTGTCGAATCATTGCTAATTGATCAATCAGGGGTATCAACGAAGGTCGTCAATCTGCTCGTGAAGTCGATCTCTACCTTGAAGGCTCCACCAACCTTCCAATCACTGGAGGCATCATCAAGCGAACGGCTCAGGAGATCTTTGGCAAGGACCATGCTAAGGAGATTCAAGGCCGCGCTGAGCGCGCGCCTCTCCAGGTCGCTGCTGCGGCATCTTGAAGGTCCACTGAGGAAAATTTCAAGGAAAGGAACGGTAACGACACTTGAGACGGAAGAAAATTGCATAAGGGAAACGGGAAAAGCATTCGGAGAGAAAGGGAGGCTTTTAAGCTTCTTTTGCTACGATACGATACCACATGAGCATGCATGGATACTTGGACGGGGAAAGGCTGCCTTCGTATGTATAAATGATTGAGCGCACGAACAGTTATCGTCTTCTCATCTCATGCTTTTTACGATACCAGCGATCTTTTGGAGAGGAAAACTTTGGCTACGCGAGATGATGGGAGGAGTTTGCTTCTTGGTTTTCTTCAGGCTTGGATTGCATGCATTGCATTTCTTGGTTGCACTGTACATAGGCAATGAATTGGATCGTACATATCTTTTGATATTTCAAAATTGTGATGGCTTCGAAAATGTGACATTCAACAGACTAGCCGAATAGAGCAAGTAGTACGTCCATCTATTGAAATGTCTACTTGACAAAGTCTATGGAAGACCTGAATTTCTATGTGCTTGTAATTTCCTGTGTCAGTCAATAATTGAGAATCTAAGTTTTCATTGACGTTTAGGGCCCGGATCCCAGCCCTCAAGTGCTTCATCCATCCCATCGCTTCGAATGTCAATAGTGAGGCACGGAGTGGGGTGAAGAAAAAGAACCGTTCTCACATGCAGCATCCCGCTCTGCATAACCCTGTAACCGTCAGATGCCCAGCGAATGGCAACCTTTCACTTACCCACGTTGCCCGGTTATCTTGGAGCTATTCGTGATCCTTGTTAACAGGCATTTGGACAGAAGCTTGGCTATTTGTGCTCTCCTCTGCCATGTTGGGCAGAGGCGAGGAAAAAGTTCAAGCATTTTGGTATTGAACATTTGATCTGCCAATTGAGAGAGCAGCTTCGATTTTTGACATTCAATTGTCATATAAAGTGCTTATTCAATTATCTTTGAGTTTCTGCATCTGCAAGTACCGTGGGGCTAAGAGAACTGTCGGCTTGTACCGCTAAGTCGAATCGAACCAAGCCCAAGCCCGTCACTCGAAGCTCTAGCCAACTTCCTCTCCAACTTCTGCAACCCCTCAAACATCCTGCTTTCTTCGCAGCTTCTCCCGACAAGATGCGTTTCGGCAAGAAGTTGCGAAATTCGGTCTATCCGAAATGGAATGGCCAGTACATGGACTATGCGAAGCTGAAGGGCATGCTGCGGGAGAACGAAGAGGACGACTCGAGATGGACGGAAAACGACGAGAACAAGTTCTGCGACGAGATCTTGAATGTGCAACTCGAGAAAGTCGCTGCCTTCCAGCAGGAGACCTTCAAGAGTCTCGAGCAGCGAGCCAATTCCTGCGCCGACAAGCTGAAAGACCTGGTTCCCGAAGATGGCAAGGCGAAAGGCGACATTACGACAGGCCGGTTCAAGGAGATTGAGACCGAGCTGGACGAGATAATCAATGAAACAAAAGAGCTGAAGAAGTATAGCAACATCAACTACACTGCGTTCTTGAAGATCGTCAAGAAGCATGATCGGAAGAGGGGCAACAATTACAAGATCCGACCGATGATGCTGATGAGCCTGTCGAAAAGGCAATTCAACACGGAATCTGGATACTCGCCGTTGTTGAATAAGCTGTCAATCATGTATTATGCAGTGAGACAGCAGCTGGATGAGTCGGAGGCTACGCCGGCAACTTCGGCCTCAGAGGCCCAATCGCAGATTCAGAATGGGGAGAGGTACACTGCCTACAAGTGTAAGCCCCCCTGCTTATGTGGATTTCCTATTGCTGACCACCTATAGTCTGGGTGCACCCTGATAATCTGCTGGAGGTCAAGACCTACATTCTACGACGACTTCCAGTCCTAGTGTACAGTGAACAATCTGCGAAAGATCTCGACAACCAAGGCGACCCGACCCTCAACTCCCTCTACTTCGACAACCCAGAATTCTCGTTGTACAACCAGAAGGTCGATCGCCAGGTCGATGCCTCATCACTCCGGATCCGGTGGTTCGGACAATTCAAGTCAGGCCCTGAGTTTGTCATAGAGAAGAAGATGATCCATGAAAATGGCACAAGCGAGGAGCGGAAATTCGCGATCAAGGAGAAATATATTCAAGCCTTCATAAGGGGTGAGTACAAGATGGAGAAGGCTATTGCCAAGATGGAGCGCCAGGGACAACCAGCAGCCAAGATCCAGGAATTCAAAGACACTGTCGTGGATATTCAGAAGTTCATTATCGAAAAGGAGCTGCAGCCGGTACTCCGAGCGAACTATACCCGCACGGCTTTCCAGAAACCTTTGGATGACAAGGTCAGAATATCGATCGACACCTGTCTAGCTTTCATCAGAGAGGATGCTATTGATTCAGACCGGCCGTGCAGGAACCCGGAGAACTGGCACCGACTCGATATTGACGAGGGCGCCATGACTTACCCCTTCACAAATGTCAACAAGGGCGAAATCTCCAGGTTCCCATATTCGATACTCGAGATAAAGGTCAAGGAGGAGGTCGCTAAGAAGCATCCCCAGTGGGTCGAGGACTTGATGGCATCCCATCTCGTACATAAGGCACCACGATTCTCGAAGTTCGTCCATGGCGTTGCATCGTTGTTCGAAGACAACGTCAATAACCTTCCATTCTGGCTCAGTGAACTCGAGACCGACATTCGCAGGGACCCGCAGGCGGCATTTGAAGAAGAGGAAGTAAGAAAGGCCAAGAGACGGGAGAACGAGCAGGTCGTTGGTAGTTTGCTGGGGGCCACACCGAAAGCCTCTTCAAGCTTCAAAGCTGCCGTTAGTTCACCACTCGGTAAATCCTACATGGCAGAGCGGATGGCAGCTGAGGAAAGAGCTAGCAAGAGGTCGGATTTCAGCGGTGGGAGCAAGTCTCACAATGGAGATGGCATTGGCGAGGAGGGCGAAGATGAAGAGGGAGAGTCAAGTAATGCTGGCGCATATGGCACCATGTCCTCGATCTTCCCATCTTTCTCTCTTTCTCGATATGCTCAATCACGACGGGAGCGAAATGTCATCCTCCCACCTGGCGTCACGAAACCGAAACAGCTCATCAAGGATTCTGGACCACTACAAGTCGAGCCTAAGGTCTGGCTCGCTAACGAGAGAACTTTCCTCAAATGGCAGCATATCTGTGTACTTCTTGGAGTCCTAGCTGTCTCCTTGTATAACACGGCTGGACAGAACAAGATTGCCGAGATCTTTGGATTCATTTACCTGGCCATCGCAATCTTCGCGGGTATCTGGGGTACTGCTATGCACAGAGTCAGACGGAATATGATCGTGGAGCGAAGTGGCAAGGACTTCGATAACATGATTGGACCTATGGTTGTCAGCTTCGCGCTGATGATGTCCCTCATTTTGAACTTCTACTTTCAGGTAAGAGTATATCTTATAATCTATTATTGTCCATACTAACAAAGACTAGTATCATGCTGCGATGGAGAGATTGAATGACCCTGTACATGGGAATGTCACTTTCATAAGTACCGAGCCGCTCAAAACGGAAGTGAAGATTGAGTTGTTATAACATGTTAGACTGTACAGACATTGGGATCTTGGGATGTTGAAATGGAAGAGGGTTACATAGTATTTGCGACCAAAGAGATGATTGGTACATATGGAGCATAACGAAGTTACGTAGCAAATGGGCAATCTTGCTACCAAATCTGACTTTACTCAAACCCAACCAAACCATGATGAGATGGAGATTCCCCGTACAGAGTGCTTGGAACAAAATGATACCCCTGTGCGGATCTCTTGGCTTGCGCACGTTCTCACAAGGCTGATCCGAGACCGATGTGGTGGCATGTGCCACTGGTGGTGGGATGAATCAATCAACAAGCGCAGGTGTAATGTGAAGTACTGTAAACGAATCCGAAACTCTGTCACTCTTTTGGCAAATTACTACAAACTTCACTGTACTCACGTACTTGTCAGAGTATGAAGACCCACAGCCAAGCATCATCTCCAGGCTGCAGAAGGCACTGAGACAACAAATATCTTGCTCAGCCTCGCATTAGACGCGGCAACACAATCAGCAAGGAACTCTCAACTCGACGCAAACACATAACGCACCAAAACTTGAACGTCCAGACATGACCTATGACTTACAGAATACGCCATGAGCGAAGCCAAACGAAAGATCCTCGGCCTTTTTAGAAGTCGCAGTACTTCAGGCGTGCCAACAGATTCAAGAAATGTACCCCTCACTCTTCCCCCACGTCATCGAGACTTGAAGGATTTCTTCTAATACTTTACACGACAGGACAAAGAGAAGGACAGGGACAGAGAAAGGGACAGGGACCGAGATAGAGATAGAGACAAGGACCGAAAAGAACGCCGCCACCGCCACGAGCGCGATCCCAATCGGCATACACATTCCCACCATCATCACGACTACGATCACGAACGCTCCCACAGCTCTCAAAGTCGTCGCACGAAGTCAGAACATGGCAGCAGCCATCGGCGGGCATCTGGGCCACAAGCCTCAACCTCTACCTCTCTCCGCGCGAGTCCGATACCTGCTCCTCAACCATTGACTGAATGGCCACCTCCAGGATACACGCGTCACGATGCGCTCTCACAAGGAAAGGCTATGGAACTTATTGCTTCCGGTGTACCTGTCTTCAAAGGCGTGAGACAATCGATCCCACATGCTGCGGAGGAATACTATAATCTCTACGCGACGTGCGAAGGCAATGGCGGAGCGGGTAGTGATGTTGGGCAGGTGTATACAGATGCTTTCGCCGCAAATTCGCTGAGACTTCAGGGCTTGGAAAAGGCTACACATCCTTGGGAGACGCTGGAACAACCGAGCATGGCTTTTTATAACGGTTTCAGACCGGGAACGATTACCTTAAACCACTGGGTTAGTCTTTCGGGGAAGATGAATCCGCCTATTGAGTTGAGAGATCCGGGCGTTGTGCCTAGAGAAGTCGAATTACCAACTGTTCTTGAACGGCTTATCTATCTGGAAGGTGGTTTCGAGGAGGAGTACGAGGATCTCATGTATAAGAACCTATACCGGAACCTTCTCCGCGATCCGGACCGGATACTAGCACCGCATAAGGCGATGGAGAAACAGATCTCAGACCTGATAGTCGTGTTATCCAGGAGAGAGTGGATCGATTTCAGTAGGCCGGAAAACCAAGTCGTAGCGAAGTTTTTCGCCAATGCGACCTACACGGAACAAGGACGGTACAAGCTGTTCTTTCACCAATTGCTTCTAAGCATGGAGCTGTATTTACGCATCCATTCAAAGCAGCATGCGGAATTTGCGAAGGAGAAGCTATTGAATCAATTACCGCCATGTATCAGGTGGGATTTGGCGCTTGTGAGGAGGTGGAGGGACTGCATGAGTATCCAGAAGTTCTCGACGGGGGAGAATCCACAGCAGAGTGAGTCGTGCATCTTTCACAAGTACTGATCCTTTTTAAGGAAATTGGCTGATGTTCATCGCCGACAGTTCGTTTTCAACTCCGCATGAAGAAAGTTCAGGTCAAAGCTCTTCGCAAATTCGCAAGAGCTATGAAATGGCCGAATCTCGCTAAAGTGGATGAGGTGCTCAAAGAACGAGATGTTGATGATGTAGCGCTTGAGGATAGATCCTCGGATGCTATGTCTTACTTTACAGGGATGATTTTACCTGGATGCACTATGCCGTGTAAGTGCGGCCCTTCATCTGCTGTTTTGAGCATCTCAGAAGTTTCTAGCAACTGTCTCGATGTTACAATCTCTAATCCGTTACTCAGGGCTCATTATAAACTCTCTGATCGACTGTGATAGTGATGCAGGTGGTAACGCTCTAGCGGCACTTACACATATGCATCCACAAAGTGGCTTTCAATACCGGAGCCACACATACTGGTCAGCAACATCTATAGTCGGGAAAGTACTAGCTCCAACTTGTCGGGAAATAGGAGGTTGGATCGGGCCAGCAAGGCCAGCACCGGATCTGTCTCGAATACAAATAGCCAGGATTCGACAGCGAAGACCCAAACAACACGTCACTGTTAGCGACATTGAGAGCATGATAGAGAGGTCTGACTGTCTCGGACCTCCATCCGAGAGATATCCTGTTTCCGAGTACCAATTGCTCCTCCCTGACCACGACCCCTACTCGATCGTAAACACAATCCGGATTGAGAAACTCGCTCTGAAACCGATAAATACAACACCAACCCCCACATCACCACAACACTCGCCATCTTCCTCCAGGGATACATCAAGAGAGCCAAGTAAGGACTCAGGAAAACCACTAACCTACGACGCAGCAGTTCAATTCGCCATCGACGGAAAATCCTGGCCTCTCCGCCTCTCCTACGACGTCTCCTTCATCTCCGCATACCCATGTTCTCGTGGCCCACATCCTCTCTTTTTCGATTACGTCTACCAAGCCATGAAAATCGATGAGCTGCTTACAGTCCGAGACTGGGGCGGTCTCAACATGAATATCAACCCAGGTAGTAACGGCAGTAGTCCTTCGCGTGCGGGAGGAGAATCAGGAGGGGAGAAGAAGCCAGACGTTGAGGAGGACGAAGAGAAGGTACTTGTGGTCGAGGCATTTGGTGTTAAGGATAATGAGGTCCTGGCGAGGGCGTGGTGCAGTCATTGGGGATTGAGTGCTGTTGTTGCGGATGTGGAGAGGACATGGTGAGTACTTCTGGCGCTTATCCTTGAAACTCGCGAGTCAATGCTAACAAATTGCAAAGCATGGCATGTGCTATCCGTGAAGCATACGCAGCTTGCCTCAACGTCGTCATTCTTGTTGATGGAGAGGTCTATGAAAGCGACTCTTGATTGTCTGTTGTTGAAAGCCCTGACGCGAATCCTCGGCTGTCTTCGCTTAGGGAAATGGGGCTGATGGAGGGAAATGGTGAAGGAACGTGTGGCGATGATGCTTATGAGACATGAAGATGATGATTGATGGTTAAAAATGGCAT
Source organism: Cadophora malorum (assembly GCA_017365405.1). Classification (NCBI taxonomy): domain Eukaryota; kingdom Fungi; phylum Ascomycota; class Leotiomycetes; order Helotiales; family Ploettnerulaceae; genus Cadophora; species Cadophora malorum. Next base: position 49,332 of record JAFJYH010000196.1, on the reverse strand, counting down.
TCGGTCCTTGGTGAGTGGGATATGGAGTTCAAGCCAGGTAGCATGGCGTGGGACGGCTAGGATGGCTAGGATGGGGCCAATATACCAGGCGTTCTGCTTGATGCTTAGCAATTGTTCTGAATGTATGAATTGATGGAACAAACTCGTGCACTCGGTAGCATTGAGAGAAGCGATTGGTGATTTTCAAGGATCGAAATGAGTCAGTACGAAGCAGATTCAACATGGTCATATCGGACGGCAATGGACTGTCTGTGAAATCCACTGGAAAGGATTCCGTTACTTGTTTCATACAGATCACCATTCTGCTCACTTCCGATGAAAGCCTAGAACTCGTTATCCTCTCCAATTGCCGAGATAACATTCAACCTTGTGAACTAACAGCAACTGTGTACTGCTTATCATCAACAACCATTTGTGACTCACTCACCGTGTCTGTCTTTCCGATTACCACACGGTATCTAGCAATTCTGTCATGGAGATAGAGCACGTCGACCTTCTCAAGCATTTCAATACCGGACATTAACTTATCGCCGAAATGTCCCAGTCGCTGTAGCGAATCAACTTCCAAGCCACATTAGAAATTCAATTAAGTCGCCCCATATATCCCGGCTTGGCCTGTAAAAAATGCCGCTGTCGCTCTAGAACAGCTGTGAAATGGTTCCCGAGGTGAATTGTGGGAGCGTTGATTGGTTCGCCGGCAGATGTACCGGGGTGGACTGGATGGTAAATATCATAGGGGTTCTAAATGACGTTGGGTGCTTTGTGGCCGATAAATTGCCAGAGCCCGGGGAGGAAGGAGGGGAGGGCGATAAACTAAGTATATCTAGATAAGAGTGCCGTCCGTCCTCCTACTAATTGAGTTCTTCAAGAATATTAATACTCTTTTAACTTGAAATTAACCCCAAATACGCATATATTCCAATTGACAAAATGACGAAAGTTCTTCTCACAGGTAAGTTTATGGTTTCCTGAAAATTACCCCTCCATCACCCCACTGTCGCCATCCGAACTTCAACTCATAAAATGCAGAATACTGATCAGACAAACAGGTGGCAGCGGATTCATCGCCGCTCATGTCCTCGATATTTTGCTCAAACATGGGCACACAGTAATCACCACTGTGCGGTCTCAAGCCAAAGCAGACAAGATCAAGTCTGCGCATCCAGATGCTGGAGATAAGCTTTCCTTCAAGATCGTAGAAGACATTGCTGTGGAAGGAGCTTTTGACGAGGCTGTCAAGATTGATGGCTTGGAAGCTGTCATTCGTAAGTACTAATTCAACCCAGGACTCTAAATCTAAGGGGGTTTGAAACGTTCGGAGGACATTGACTGTCCAAATTCGATCCAGCACTTACTGACCCCTTCCCTTCCAGACACCGCCTCCCCCTTCCACTTCAACGTAACCGACACCAAGAAAGACCTCCTCGACCCCGCCATAAACGGCACAAAGGGCGTCCTCTCCGCCATCAAAAAGAACGCCCCAAGCGTAACCCGCGTGGTGATAACCTCCTCCTTCGCCAGCATCGTCGACGCCAACAAAGGCAACGCACCGGGCTACGTCTACAGCGAAAAAGACTGGAACCCCGTGACGGAAGAACAAGCCGTCAAGGACCCCAGCACCGGATACCGCGCATCCAAGACCTTTGCTGAGAAAGCGGCGTGGGACTTCATCGAGAAGGAGAAGCCTAATTTCACTGTTGCGACCATCTGTCCGCCGCTGGTTCTGGGCCCGATTGTGCATTACCTGAATGATCTTTCGGCGCTCAATACTTCGAATCAGCGTGTGAGAAATCTCATTACAGGGCAGAATAAAGAGTCGATTCCAGACACGGGCGTCTATCTCTGGACGGATGTCCGCGACCTCGCTCTGGGACACGTTAAAGCTATGGAGTTGCCTGAAGCAGGTGGCAAGCGCTTTTTCTTCACTGCGGGATACTTCTCTAATAAGGAGATTGCGGATATCATTCGCAAGAACTTCAAGGAGTATAAGAATGAGTTGCCGGCTGAGGGTGTGAAGGGTGGGGATTATCCTGAGGGGGGTGTGTATAGCTTTGATAATAAGAGGTCGAAGGAGGTCTTGGGTATTGAGTTCAGAGGATTGGAGGAGAGTATTACGGATTTGGTGAAGAGCTTGAAGGATGTTGGTGCGTGAAGGAGGAAGAGGTTTAAGGGTGTATGAGTGTGGGTAGTGGTTGAGGTGATTGTGGATGCAGGCGTCAGCACCTTATTCTGACGTGGATATAGACAGACTACTGTACTCTCTAGACATGTAGACAAAACGTAAGGTTTATTTTTTTGAGGGACACATAGAATCAGTTGGCATGAGAGCATTGTGTATATGAGTTCATGCGTCGTCAATTGACAGCACATGAATTAAGCGACTACCTTCGACTTTTGTGTTAGAAATGTGAGCATGATTTTGAGTAGACTCCCAATCAATCCATCACAGACCAGGAACAACACAAACGAAAAATAATCGATAGCAAGTCCCTCAATTATTTTTTATACCCATCCTAATGCAACCGATTCTACCATACAAATGCTCCTCCATATTCTAGAGACAGCGAAAGAGACAGACAACATAAGAGAAAGGATAGAAGCAAAAATTGTGTGCTCAGCAATGAACAGACTGATTGGTATCTACAACAAAACATTAGAGCGCTCAGCAGAATCCCCCAAACGCCAGCGCTCAAATGAGAGGATATATGAATGGTGGTCGCCCATATGTAATTGGTTCGTCCATTACTGTTGGAATGCGTTTCCAGTTCGGCGTCTGCCTATGGTCTTGAAGCTTCCCCCGGCTTCCATGATGTCGAATCGACTCATTCCCATGGCTTCGAGGTCGGTCATGCCGGAGAAGTAAAAGCCGACGATGACGACTAGGTAGCTGAGAAGGAGGATGGAACCCTTGAAGTAGTTGCTCTTTCCTTCGCCATACATATAGCTGAGCAGGAAGACGCAGAGAATGACTGTGACCATGTCCCACTGTGGAAAGATGAGACTGAAGGTGTATTCAGGACCGATCAAGGTACTGGCATTGATGGCGCTGAAAAGGACCAAGGCAGGAATCTGAAGCAAGCACACCTGGAGGGCGTATGCTGATCCGATCTCCATAGACAAGGCAATGTTACCATTCATGGCAAATGATATGGCGTTCTACTCAATGTTAGAAATGTAGTCACGCGAACAAAGTTTGAGCTTACCAAGAATTCCGTGGTATTCGGTACAAGAGCGAACAAAGTTATTCCCAAGAATTTCTCGTCAATTGCGACGTTGACGAGAACAACATCAACCGTGTTGACTAGAATCTCGGCAATGAGCGCGTACAGCACAGTAGCTCCACAGAGGATGATGGAACTTTTGACTCTGCTCCAGTTCGGTGCATCGTGCCCACCACCAGCGTGTGGCTCCAGAGGAATAGGATGTTCAATGTCTTGAACAACGCCAGTCCTCAGCGCTGGAGGTCTGTTTAGAGATGCCGAGGTGGGCATGTTAGCTAGGGTAGAAGTTCGCCGAGGTGCCTTTGTAGCGTTTTTAGCTGCAATCGTAGCTGCTGTTGCTGCCATTTCAGCAACCTCGCGAACCAGATTAGAATTCTGTGCCTCTGAGAATCCGGGGATGTGAACGTCGGATCTGGCACTCTCTGCACCGCTGCTCTTGGGCGGTGGAATATGGGGTGTCTGTGCCAAACCATTGGCTCCTGATACTGCCGGATCGTTGATAGAATTGTTTCGACTTCCATCACGTGGACCAAGGCCGACCTGTTTCAAAGACTGTCCAAGGATACGCTTATACAGCTGCGAGTCGCGAATTTCTGCTCCATGAGCTTCAGCTGAGCTGCTATTCTGGGTACTGCCATGTCTCTGAAGTCGTCCATGAGGAGCACCGCCGAGTGGCTGCTGCTGGCCAGCCATATGTTGGCCTTCTTGGAGTTTCTTCTCGTCAATTTCGTTGTTCCAGATGACTGCTGCATGTGTCCGTAAAGTGAACCATAAGCCAATAATGTACGAAAGGAACAACAGAACAGCTGCAAACCAGCAGTAAGGTCGAACAGCTTCAAGATAGAATCGATCATCAAGTGCTGGAACTTGAGAGAAATAGCACCGACGACAGTCCCGGCTTGGCGAATTATCATTGTTGTCCACACAACTCAGACAGTTGAGCTCGTGCTAGAAAATGTTTAGTAATTGCAAGATGGAGTGTTTTGAGATACTTACAGTTCCATAGATCTGGTAGAACAGTGTCGGGCCAAACGCAGCAATGACTGCGAATAATAGCATTGTCGAGGTAACACCAGCCGATTTGGCGTTGAATCGCTGAGTCTTCCGCTTGATCGCTCCGAAGCACATAGAAAGTCCAGGGAGAAATAGAATACCAGCGAAGATACTTCCAATGATACTTCCTTCAACAAGCTGACCCTTTCCTTGCTTCAAGGCTACACAGTAGAGGAACACCTCTACGATTGTGGAGAAAAAAGCATTGATGGCGGCACCAAGACCCATAGAGGATTGAGCAGAAATAGACGCAACTGCTTGACCGATAAAATATGCCAGTGGGATGATGGAAGCCAGTGCTGCCGTGAAGAGGAACGGTGGTCCAGTAATCGTCAAGTGATCCCAGTGGAGAGTTTCCACAAGGACCCAGTAGTCAAAAATGACGAAGAGCACCACACCCATGAGATTGATCAAGAAGATATTAGTTCCGTCTACAGTGTATTTCCAGTACTTTGTACCCACAGCACGGTAGGTGCAGAGCAGGATGGACGAGTTCGGGATGGCACCACGGGAGTAGTCAGAGTCGGACTGGAATGAGAGTGCCAAAGGATGCCGACGCAGGTGAGAGAACAGTAGCATCGTAACTTTACCCATGGGGATCCAGAAGACGAGGAACCAACATATGCCAGAGACCAAGAACAACATCGGGCTAATGAGGCCGTAGAAGAATAGAAAGAAGATGACACGGCCCGTGTTCCACTCGCCTCTGCCAAAAAGTCTGCGCTTCAATGGGCGTTCTGAGCTTTCTCTTGCAGATCGTCTTCTCGACCGACCTAGAAGACTATCATTCTCGCTCGCAAGAGAATCAATGCTCCGTCGTGAGCGACCAACTATCGAACGTGTGCCTTGTGGGCCGAAGAACAGTCGGCCATCTTCGATATCACCACTTTGCCACTGTTCATACTCTGTGATGCTGCGTCCTTCACCCTCGTCTTCTTCGGCATAAGCTTCGTCTTGTTCGAGACGGACGAACTTGCCAAATGGATAGAAAAGATAGCCAGAAACACCCCACAGAACGCGGCCGTACTCAATTGCACTGGGTGCAGCACCGAAGATAAAACAGACAACGGCTCCCACAAAAGCTATGAGAGCAAGCCACCAACCGAACCACACGGTCCAGAGGATGTTGAAGAACAGAAGCCATTTACTGACTCTGCCGCCCGGTGAAGAGTGGATGTCGCCTTCCGCAGTTTTCTGTACTGATCTGTTCTTTTTGTAAAGCGCGGGCTTCCAAATACGTATACCGAAAGGATGAGTTTCATTTATAGCTTCCTGGCGATCTTTCAGCGTGAAGCTTTCCGCATCGCTCAAGTCGTCGTCCTCGTCTTCATCTGGAGTAATTTCGTCCGCATCTCGGACTGTCCCATCCCCACCGAAATCGCTTGTATTTTCCTCTATTGTTGCATCCCCAGCTGCACTTACTGCCTCTGCTTCCGCCTCTGCTTCTGCCTCTTGCTCTCCACCCCGAGAAGAGTCAACCCTTGGTAGAGGAGGTTGAGCATTTGGCCGCCGCCGCACGGTCGATGGCTGGTGTCTGATAGACCCGAAGCCAGTGGCGCTGTGACGACTTGTAGCTAAGTCATCCTCTATCTCCGTCACATCATCATCCACCGAGAACTCTTGTCCACGATGTGGTGCTTGTACATTAGAGGAAGCTCGACGGGGCATTCCAGGTTTCTTTGGTCGTTGTCCTCCTCGTCCTCGTTCTGGACCTAGCATAGGCGATCGGATCGGTTGGATGGAGCGAGATGATTCGAAGCTTTGTGGTTGGGGTCGCTCGCCGGTCTGTGAAGAGTCGCTCGTTCGATGTTCTGATGTATGAGAAGTTGTCGGCTGGAGAATGGACCCTTGAGATAAGTTAGCCTTAAGACTGTATAAAATTATGAAAATAAAGCTCCATTGTGCCTTCCGGTATTGAATGTATGTCTACTGCGTACCATATGACTGTGGCTCGGGTCGCCGTCTGATTGTATCTGTAGACTGAAAGCTTTCAGAAAGCCCCTCCCTCTCTTGAGGTGCCTGCTCCGATGCAGACTCTACTCTGGAGAGAGGATGGCGAATATCGGTCGGGGAAGTAGGAGTCGACATATCGAAAGGATTCTGGATATCCCTCAAAGCACCTGGAGTGTTGTTGTCTCTGCCAGACATATTGAAGTCGTCTGAAGACAAATCCGGGGTCTCGTATTATGGCATCAATAGAGGGGATCGGGAACTGCAACCAGTAAGCCCGATATGCTAGTGCTGAAGTCCGTTGTTGATCTATCGCGTTGATCGCAAAGTGGGAGAAAGTTCGGAATGCATTCGACTTGACAAAGACGCGCAGAGGGCAGGCGCAAGGCGGATAGATGTTTCTCAGTCGTGCAGAGAATGAGTGAGGATTAGGATTGAGTACTCGATAGATGATCACAGAACTCGGGTTTCGACTTGTCTTAGATACACCACCATCAAATCCACACGAGCAGATGATGAGATATCCCACGAGATGTTTGCGGAGGATACTGCATGTGTTGCTGCATGGTGCATGCCGGCTGACCATGGAGCTGCCGTACGAACCGCGCTTTCCACGCCTGGCGGCCCAAGCTTGTTTTCTTTGCCCGCGGGAGCTGTCGGATGGGGAATAAAGTGGATACCAGGTGGACCCCTGTTCTTGGCCAATTACACACAGTAAACGTGACTCTGGGTAATTGCTGCCTTGATTTTAACCTTATGGCCTCAGCCTTCTCGCGACGCGGTCCATGGTGCCTGGCTGGCTAAGCTGGAGCTCTAGAGTGAAGTCGGTTCAGAGGCAAGAACATCAACAATCATAACAGAGCCTCAACTTCAACCCGCAACACCGGCTCTCCATATCCATCTCCATACCACTGACCTCTTCAATATCAGAGCATCATATCTGCCACTATGGCGCTCGACACCTACTTCCACAACAAGATCGAGGGGATGAAGCTGGAGATCATCCAGGGTCAAGCAGTACTACGGAGATTGGAAGCTCAGAGAAATGACTACAACTCTAGAGGTAAGCTCTAATGCACTGGGCGCAGTGCTTCACAAGCTGATGGTCAATAGTGCGACTTCTGCGGGAAGAGCTTGGATTATTACAGCAGCCTGGATCGTATGTCGGCGAGGTTGTGAAGGTTATGGGAACGAAGAAGGTCTTGGTCAAGGTGCACCCAGAAGGCAAATATGGTATGTTTCTGAAGCAAGGCAGGGGTTCTGAGAGTATCTCATGCTGACAATCAATCAGTCGTCGATATTTCCGATAACGTCGACATCTCCAAGCTCACCGTTGGAAAGCGGGTTACTCTTCTCTCCGATTCCTACAAACTCGAAAAGATGCTTCCATCATCCGTTGACCCTCTCGTATCCCTCATGATGGTAGAGAAAGTCCCCGACAGTACATATGACATGATTGGAGGTCTGGATCAGCAGATCAAGGAAATCAAGGAGGTCATCGAGTTGGGTCTGAAGCATCCCGAACTGTTCGAATCTCTCGGCATAGCACAACCTAAAGGTGTCCTTCTGTACGGTCCGCCAGGAACTGGAAAGACTCTGTTAGCAAGAGCTGTGGCACATCATACCGACTGCAAGTTTATCCGAGTATCAGGTTCAGAGTTGGTGCAGAAATACATTGGAGAGGGTTCAAGAATGGTCCGAGAGTTGTTCGTTATGGCCAGAGAACACGCTCCATCTATCATCTTCATGGATGAAATCGATTCTATCGGATCATCTCGTGTAGAAGGTTCATCTGGTGGCGACTCCGAGGTACAGCGTACGATGTTGGAACTGCTGAATCAACTGGATGGTTTCGAGCCCACGAAGAACATCAAGGTCATCATGGCTACGAATCGACTGGATATCCTGGATCCTGCACTTCTCCGACCAGGACGTATTGACCGAAAGATTGAGTTTCCACCGCCAACCGTCGAGGCTAGAGCAGACATTCTCCGAATCCACAGCCGAAGCATGAACTTGACCCGGGGTATCAACCTAACCAAGATTGCCGAGAAGATGAATGGATGCTCAGGGGCCGAATTGAAGGGTGTATGCACGGAGGCAGGCATGTATGCTTTGAGAGAGAGACGTGTGCATGTCACGCAAGAAGATTTCGATCTTGCGACGGCAAAGGTCTTGAATAAGCACGACGACAAGGAAGTGAGCTTAGGAAAATTATGGAAGTAGAGGACGGGATTGAGGTTGAGATGATTCGAATTGTACAACATTGCAAGCAAAATACAGTGAACCCCCCGTGTTTGATTGTCTAGCGAGATTTTGTGACATTTGCTGCTCTTACTGCTGAGGATCATTAGATCCAATCGCTAGACATGATGAGCCGATTTGATTGGCTGTGAGAATTCAAGAAACGCATAAGCAATACCTATGGTCCCCTCCCCGATGGTTTAATTGTCTAGCGCCTTTTGAGGACATTGCTGTTCTTGTGTTTCGAGCGTTGTCCTCCCATATCAAGCATCCAATCAACACTCCGGATCTCTGAAAACGTGGCTTTCGATTGGTTTGATTTCCTATAAATACATAAGACATATAAAGCAGCAAATGTCATAAAAGTACGCTAGACATTCATACCGGGGGATACACTGTATCAGTCCTGCGGAATGATTGTTGACCTCGAGACGAGGCTTGGCGCCCATCTTGCACTGTTTTTGATGCACGGCAAGTTTGCCGACAGCATCCGACAAAGCATCCTTCGTGACCATCGAACAGAAACAACATATGGAAACATCTCTAATCAAAAACGCCTTTGCAAAGTCCTTGACCGACTTTAGTACTTTGAAAATTGTAGGATCTGCATCGTGACCTTCCCGAAGTACTAGGCTCTGCTTATTCACTGATGCGCCCCAGTTTTGGTGGTGGACAGATTGGAGCTTGGAGAAGGTGGGGGGCAAAAGAAAGGGTCCACTGGTGACGTGCAAGTTCGAGGATCGGAGCTCCTAACAAAAACACTGTTGAGCTCGAGAAAACCTTCAACATCCTTCAACTCCACGAGCTGAATATACTACTTTGCAGGTCAAAACAACCTTCAAAACAAACAGGCAACTCTGACACGAATTCTGTGTCCATCTCGTCATTCTCAAGATCTTCTCATTGGACCGCATTAAGGTCCGTCAACCCCTCCTTCTCCTCATCCCGTCTCGTCTCTACCCCGCGCTCATCCCATGTCCTGCTCAACAAATTGGAGGCATGGCACAGCACGAATGTGGCAGGCAACCAAACCGATTGAGGATCAGGATAGGTCTGGCTGACACGGAACAGAATAGCCAATATCGATAGTCAGCTTCCGACGTAATCCAAGATGGCTCAAATCCCATTCCGTCAAAACTTCAGGAAGCCCTCGAGGCAGGCCTCGATGGAGTAAGCAAATCTTCTAATTCTGCTACACGCAATTATGCTAAACAAAATCAGTCCTCACAACGATTTGAACCCTCACATCGACCACTACATCGGTATTGATGTAGGTACTGGCAGTGCCAGAGCTTGTATCATCGATGCTTCTGGTGACATCAAAGCTTGTATGTAGCTATATTCCCAAGTACCAGAGCTCTTTCAAGCTAACTTCCTTGAAGTGGCAACAGAGAATATTGGGCTTTGGCAGCCAGAGACCGGATACTACGAGCAATCTACAACAGATATTTGGAGATGCATCTGTACCTGTGTGCAGCGGGCTCTTAGCCAGCACAACATCGACCCCACAACGATCCGCGGAATCGGCTTCGATGCCACCTGCTCTCTCGCAGTCTTTTCCCATGATACCGACGAGCCTATGCCAGTCACTGGTCCTAACTTCGCTAATGATGGTAACGACCGCAATGTCATTCTCTGGCTGGACCACAGACCCGTCGAGGAGGCAGCCAAAATTAATGCTACTGGACACAACCTCCTCCGCTACGTAGGAGGTAAGATGAGCATTGAGATGGAGATTCCAAAAGTGCTTTGGCTTAAGAACCATATGCCACCCGAGATGTTCGATCGTTGCAAGTTCTACGATTTGGCAGATGCGTTGACGCATTTGGCCACCGGTAATGAGATTAGAAGCTTTTGCAGCACGGTCTGCAAGCAAGGATACGTCCCCGTTGGTGTTGACGGCAGCGTCAAAGGATGGCAAGAGGACTTTTACGAGACTATTGGACTTGGCGATCTGGCAAAGGACAACTTCAAGCGCATGGGTGGAGTTGATGGGGTGGTGAGCCTTTTCATATTCCGTGTTTCCACTCTTGGCCAATATACTGACTGATTTCTGCAGAACGGAAAATACATGAGTGCGGGAGAACTCGTTGGAACGCTTAGCGAGAAGGCCGGACATGAGCTTGGTCTCCCAGCTGGAATCGCAGTCGGTAGCGGTGTCATTGATGCATATGCTGGTTGGGTGGGCACAGTCGGAGCCAAAGTCAGCCTTGGTGCTGATCAACTCGACACTGATGTCCCTAAGAACGATATCTCACAAGCATTCAGCCGTCTTGCGGCTGTCGCTGGTACATCGACCTGCCATCTCGCCATGTCTAAGGATCCCGTGTTCGTCGAAGGTGTGTGGGGACCATATCGAGATGTTCTTCTTCCCGGTTTTTGGATGGCCGAAGGAGGTCAATCTGCTACTGGAGAGCTTCTCCGACACGTCCTCGAAACCCATCCCGCGTACAACGAGACCATGTCCATGGCCGAGTCCTTCAACACCAGCATCTACGACTACCTAAACTCCCACCTGGAAGAAATGCAAGAGAAGATCTCCGCGCCATCCGTCTCCTACCTCGGCCGCCACTTCTTCTTTTACGGCGATCTATGGGGTAACCGCTCTCCCATCGCAGACCCCAACATGACCGGCTCCGTCATCGGATTAACCAACGACCGCAGTATGGACGGCCTCGCCCTCTACTACTACGCCACCATGGAATTCATCGCCATGCAAACCCGCCAGATCGTCGAGACGATGAACGAGTCCGGTCACACCCTCACTAGCATCTTCATGTCCGGCTCCCAGTGCCAGAATAAGATCCTCATGGAACTCATGGCTACGACCTGCAGCATGCCCGTCCTGATCCCACGATACGTCCACGCTGCTGTGGTACACGGTGCAGCTATGCTGGGAGCCAAGGCTGCGAGCGCGGATAAGGAAGGCAATACCGAGGCGTTATGGAGTATCATGGATCGTATGAGTAAGCCTGGAAAGGTCGTGAAGCCAGGCAAGAACGCGAATGAGAAGAAGCTGCTCGATGCTAAGTACAAGGTCTTCTTGGAGCAATGCAAGACTCAACAGGTATACAGAGCGAGCGTCGATGAGGCCGTGGAGGGCTGGACCGCCTGAATACTCTATTCAAGGGCTATTCTGGGGATGTACAGAGGTGGCCAAAAACTTTTAGACTATATAGATTCTTGAATTATGCTATCAAATGAGCTGCGCTTACCACAATTCCTGCCTCGTGCTCTCTTGTGCAATCTCTTCCCTCAGTTCTCGTTATTATCTTCACCTACGTGACTTGGTTCCTTCGACTTCCTTTGAGATTCGGTTTCCATATACTCAGCACTTCTCGAATATCTTTTTCAAGCTCTGAGTGGTGCGTTCAACCTTGGTGCTACAACTAATCAGTCAATAACTCGATATTGGTCTCGGCGTCTCTGCTCCTGCATTATCATCTCGCTGGATCTCTTGCCCATGGTTCTGAATGACCAGAATCACTCAGACAACAAACGATTATCTGCGGCGGATAGCCTGATTTGGCTTCACTATCAAGCGTCCACCCAGAATATTGACCTTTGTAAAGCCCAGTGGGGCAAGAGAAATAGATTCCGATCTGGTATTGGGTATCATAACACTACTTATATTATTACTACTAAAATCTAGCGAGCAATGCTACAAATGCCAAATCATCACTCTTTCACCTCACTTTTGTGCCCCATGGCTTTCAGTGATGTCTAATGATACAAGTTGAAGCTACCTTCTTACAAGGCCTGCATGTGTCCATCCAACAGTAAGTATTCCTGCGGGATAGGAGTGACCATAGAGTGGTCCGAAAAGGCTTTTCCATACCTGTTGGGAAGCCTCAACTTTCGAAGATATTCAAATGCCGCGGCGCATTTGGGTCTCTGTCAGAGTCTTTGATACCAAGGCGAACGTTCGGATCAAAGCACCAAACCACATACCCCAAGCTGCCAAACAGGACCACGAACCGGTCATCTCCCTTCACTCTCCGAGGCGTAAAGGATTCTCGGAAGTCGTGATAACAGTGAATCGGTGGCGAAAAAGGGCTGAACCTTTCTGGAAAAGGTTTGGTTCGCGCAACATTGGCCCTGCCAATCCAGTGAAAGACCGTGTTTTGCTTTCGAGCCTTGTAGGATGGTGTGGAACGATGTACAACAGTCTGGCCATGTGTTCCTTCCTTGTAACAGTGTACCTGGTTTATTTGCGTATTCGGGCTAGGGTTGTGGCGTACAGCCGTGATGAGGAGATCAGTGTCTCCTACAAGAAGTCAGCATTCAGGTTGCTTATTCGTTTATGATATCACCCACGTTCCAGGGGGCTCTCTGATTCCAAATCTGGGCGGTAAATTCGGCCCAAGGTTTGATTTCGCCAGATGTGGCATTCTGACCCCCAGTCATCGAAAGCTGGACTTCCGCTATAGTCATTTTTCGTATAGCCTGGCTCTGGCTCGTAGTAGCTGTGACACTGGAATAGCTTCGTTTCCATGTCAAAAAGTACGAATGCCCTTTCGCCTTCAGCAAAGCTACCATGACATCCAGTACCTTCACGCTCGAATGCGACCGGTTTGTCCTGAGGGTACGCGTCGTCTTCGACTACGTCTAGATCCTCATACCCGCCATTGTCCCGTCCAAAAACCTGCTTTCGAAACCCGCCAAGATTTAAGATTCCGACGAAATTATCGTATAGTGTATGAACTTGTGGTCGTAAGTCTTTGTCGGTGATATCATTGAAGTCTACATATGCTGTGCGCCTGGATTTGGATTTGAAGTTCTCGTACTCGTAGAATTGAAACTTGATTCTCCGACTTCCTGTCTCAGAACCATGCCTAGAACTGCAGCTTATTTGAGAACAAATGAAGAAAATGTCTAGGTCAAGGCCATGGAATGTTAGCTGAAACTCAGAACGTCTTCAAATGAACAGGTCTGTCCCATCTGAGCATATTGCATGTCCTTGTACCATAATTACTGTCGCTGGATGTCATATTTTGTGACCGGACGAGCTCACCTCGCTTGTAAGGATGGAATAATACAATTTTCCGGGAACTGGCCATGTCCAAGTTTGGCTTTATCGATGGCACTGGCACGGCCGATAACGGATTCTTGGGGCGTCCAATTTCCCAAATGTATATCTCCCAGTTGCGAAGTACGATTCCGACACGGTTGTCACGGGCAGTAAGCTCGGTGATAGCGTTTGGAAGTTGTTGTTGGTGTGGATCATTCGATTCGGAAAGAGGTTTATCTAGCTGCCAGGCGTAAACGGTCCGCCTGTGTGAAGTTAGCAGGACCCAGTCATACGATTCGGGATCTGATCCGGTACGAGCGCAAGTGCCATCCCCCTAATCCGACAATAAGTTTGTAGGTCGTTGAAGTCGTTGTTAGAAGAGAACCGTAGAGATAAGGAATTCGTCGTGAAGATGATGGTGGAACAGGCGGGGAAACCTTACTGATTTGTGGACACAACCACGATGTACTTATCTGACAGTACCCATCGACCAATCGCTTCCCGCTGTGGAAGTGCAAGACAACCTGTGACCTCACCGCAGATGTTCTTCACTATCAGCATTCGATCAAGAGTCAAATAAGCTATCCTTCCATTGCAATACTGTGGCGAATTCCACTGGCCTGTTGCTCGCTTTGCGGAGTAGTAATATACTGACGTAGACTGATATTGGCCGCGGCCTCGTCGCAATCTGTGCTTGACGACATCTGCGAGCCACTCTTTGAGATCTTTATCCGCGGCCAGCTTTCTCTCATCGGCATCCTTCAGACTTTTAATCTCCTCTGTGTAGAGTTCATGCTTTTCGGGGAAGTGCCGCTTGACGATTTCCGTACAAATTGGCACGCTCGAGAATGTGTCACACCAGTCACGCCGCACAAGTCGCATATTCATGGAGTCCTCAAGGCTGATATAGTCCAGAATCTTGTGATGTAGCTCTGCAGGTAATTTCTCTGGGAATCCTAGCTTCCTCAAGGCATTGAGTCGGAGCCGGATGTCGATGGTCTCTGACTCCGTCAATTCTGAGATAAGGGAACTTAGTCTAGAGTCTGTTAGTCCCATCGAACATACGTATGTGCACGATGGGATGGTGCAAGAAGTCATAGACGCGGATATGTGGTATGGAGGTCGTTTTTGAAACTTCAGGTGTTCTGTGCTTTTTCAAAGACGCCCGTACTTGGTCAAAAATACAGTACCTAGACTGGAAACTGGCATGTCTGCGACTAAATAGGTCCCCGCCGGAGGGAGTTATAAACGCACATTAGAAAAAATTCCGTGCGATAAGGCTTTTCAAAGCGAAGAAAATGCTTCAAGCTCAACCAAGACAAGAATTGGTGTAAACAATAAAAACCCAACTCGACAGGCACACTGAATTGATACTGCCTCGCTCGACCGAGTAACTGACATCGGTACTTGCGGATGGACACATCTCTCCTTTGAAATAGAAAACTGACTATGGCATCGAAGCCATGCTTTTGAAAGTTGTGTTGCCTCCAGCGAGTCATTCAAAGTAACAAATTGATTCGAAGGCATAAAGAGAGCGGTTCACCTACGCCAGTTTCCGATTGCCTTCTTGTAAAGTCCCATCAGGATTCTTAAGAGTAGCGAGAGCGTCAACGAGAACTTGTGTCGCCGCCATCATGAGCCGGATCGCTTGTAACACGGAAACGCAGGTTGGTCAAGGCCAGGCACGGACCGGACATCCAAACATCGGTCGTCTCTCGGAGATTTCTTCGTCTGTTCGTTCTTCGTTCGGAGCGGCCGTGTGAGAATCAGTAGCCCAAAAACTTGGTAGATAATCGGTAAGACAATACTCGTCCGAAGTCGGTTATGCGATGGATCGTAAAATTGATGCACTTTGCTCCTTTTGGGAAATCCGTGAGAAGGTGGAAGGGTTTCGAGAACGGGCTTGGGAGCGTTTTCGAATGCGGAAGGTGACGACAGGGTAGATCTGGCTTGCCTTCGAGACGAAATTGATGCAGGAGCGACGCACGCACACGGATTTGTGGTCGGATGAGGCAGGTGTAGGGTTTATTGGTTTGTTTTGGGTTTTGAGTGGTCGTCAACATATGTACGTCGGGGAGGAATGAGGAAATCTAGATATGGACGTTGCAAGGGGTGCAGCACTACCAGGGCAGCAGGTGCAGAAGCGTACGGTGGCGTGGCGGGTTTTGAAGGCTGTCAGCAACGAAGAAATTGCCCTTTTGCAGCAAATTTAGCGAGGCTACCTAGAGACGAGGCTGAGGAAGCCCTTTCTACATTTATATCTTCGATCATTCATATCCTAAACAATCCAAAACTCGATTCCAGTTCTGTAATAACCGGGTTGATTCTCAAAGCTTTGACCCAATTGGGCTTACTGTTCGCGCCTGATCTTAATTCCCTGAAATTATTGATCCGTTTCCACGTGGTAAAAGTGGATTCATTCTAAAGCCTCGGACGCCCGTACTCACAAGGCTGAAGATCCAATACTTTGAACAACAGAACGCGCAACGGTCCCATGCACATACAAGGAAAGCCATACTACGATCTGTGACAACAGATACATGTGCATCAATAGTCAATCTCTTCAAACCCCAACAAGTTTAAAGTTCAAGTATCTTTCAGCTTGAAGCTTATGCGTTCCAGGCTCGATGTCCATGGCCAGACTCACGCTGCCCGAACTTGGCCCATCTCGTCTTTTAACTTTTCGTCAATCGTTGGAAGCTTGAGATACTGCACGTACCTTGGGATTGGGATTATCGATTTCGGAGCTTTGTTCCAGATATTTTGGTTTAGATACGTCATATCAGCTTTGGTCGTATTGAAAGTTCAGCTCATGCAAGGCCCAGTGGCGGCGAGGCTGGCCCGCATCTTTTCTCCTCTTAGTCTTCAATCAATCGGGCTTTCAAACGATTCTCGGAATATATTATTGCCACCTGGATACGGATCGAATCATTAATCGTACGATGTTTCTGTTTTCAAGTGTCTGTTTCTCGGTTTTCTTTTGTTCGAAGAGCCTCATACCCAATTGCAAGTCAATTGAGCGTAGAATATTCCAACGCCTGGCCTTGCTTCCTGCCCACAAGGCTGCAGATCTCCCACGCCGCCTTGGGACCTATCCACTCAATTCCATCCGTGGATGATACGCAAATAACACATCTATAGCAGCCGTTTTATTATACAGTTTCAGCTGGTGGACGGCCAACCAGATACGCGATCCGTGCCGACAAGCTGACAAGAGGCGAACTTCTAATCCCCCCACTATCTGCGCCGTCGAATAGCTTCGAGAAGGAGGGAAGGACCTGAACTTTGCTGCTGAATGGCGAGATGGCGCTGGACATTGGCCCCTGTCATTCTGCTCCACTCCACCTTTTCTTGTCCCGGTCGTGGGGAGTAGACGACCAACCGAGGCGAAGGGTCCCAGGGGTTTGAGCCTTGAGGACAAGTAGGAAGAACGGAAACAAGAGCCACATCAAATGCAGATGTTGACTCGACACCTCGTGTAAAGCCTTTTTCAGGCGAGCTAGGGTTGATTCCGAACATCTCGGGCTGTTCATGGAGAATTATTGCTTCCACAGATCGTCAGCTGCCATGCCATCTCCTATTTTTGAGGCTCTCGAATGATGAATCGTCGCGGAGGACGTGTGATTTGATGTTTCACATGTTACCGGCTCGCTCTGCTCTAGGGTGTTCTAAGGGGTCAAATATCCCCTCCACACCTCTGAGAGACAGGAACGCTCGAGCAGGGCTCGGTCCTTTCATATCCTCTTCTCGAACTTGTCGAAGTTTATCCGCATAATTCGTTCTGGTGCTTCTGCCAGAGAACACTTTGGAACAATCCGGAGCGGGGATCACGGCAATTTTGTGACAGAAAGTAGTACTCTAACAGAACACTGGCTAACTGGATCGGATATACTGTCTCCGTAGAAATGGTCCCGTGGTGCCTGTAAAGTACCTACCTACCTACTTGAGAATAGACATAGGAGTGAAAGTGAGAGTGAGGGGATCTAGAGGGTCCTCCTTCCCTGTCTATCTGTTGCGGTACTATTGTCGCCGTCCTCGTACAAACATACCCTATGAGAGACCCGGGGCCCAGTTTGGTTCCGTTGACACCTGCAGGTCTAGCCACAGCAAGAAAGCAAGCAGTAAACAATTGATCGGATGTGCTTGAGTCGGTCGCCACATACAAGTACAGATCATATCATATTATATATCTCCGTTCCGTAAGTAAATTTACTATAATTCGATAGCTGCCCCTTTTCAGTAACGGTACTCCCGTTGTTTGTTGCATACCTACCTTATTACCTTGCTGTAGAGTCCAAGCTCCCACTTACGGGGAGAGCCTGGAACGCAAAACTAACCCACTGCACCCACCTAGTCCAACCCGACCCAACCCAACCTCGACTCCACAAACGGATTCTACAGCCAGCTTCCATCATCTCTTACCTCACACACTTTCTCCCACCTAACCAACTGCATTGCCGACGATTGCTTCCGCGCAATAGCCCTGGCGCAGAAATCGCAATCGCAAATCGCAATCACATCGCTTCAGCCCGACCATCGCATCGTGCGAGGCTGAGTGTCGCGGGGAGCTGCAGCAAGACCGGCAGACAAAGAAAGAAAGCTTCCTCTCATCATCCTTCCCAGCGCGCCCATTACTATTTTGCGGAGGTGGATGCAATGAGGTGTGTTCTCTTCCTAGGTCGAATTTCTGGATCTTTTGCGATTCTGCCAGCTATGCGATTTGTACCAGAAGCTGACTGTCTTTCCTCAGGTGACGACAAGTATGGCACAAGAGCGAGCCCAACGAAGTCCCTTCATGAGCGCAGATACTTCGGATCAAACAGCAACAGGCAGTCGGACCGTACCAATTCTGGCTCCAACCTTAGTCACTTCTGCCCCGTCGCCAATGGATATGGAAGTGACGCCAACGAGCACGACAGCCATGAATCCCCCGCCAGCTCGAAGTCCAGATGATATGGAGACAAACGGGGGCATACACGACCAAGGAATGGGAGACCAGCCTCAGACCGGTAGTCTTGGACCTCCCAATGCAGCAGCAGCTGCGCAACAGCCAAAAGTTGTCCAGACTGCGTTCATACACAAGCTGTACAAGTAAGTATATCCTCGAAGTTATATCCCACGAGCCAATACTGATGGTCTCGTAGTATGTTAGAAGATCAGTCGATCCAGCATCTCATAAGCTGGTCCAACAGCGCCGAATCATTCGTCATGTCACCATCTAATGACTTTTCCAAAGTTCTCTCGTAAGTTCTTTTTGTGCTCGTTGCAGAATACTGGCTTATAAAACACTAGACAGTACTTCAAACATACGAATATTTCGTCATTCGTCCGACAATTGAATATGTACGGATTCCACAAAGGTCTGTAGCTATTTACATCTCTCGGGTTTCAATAGCTAATATACCTATAGTAAGCGACGTTTTCCACACTGGCAGTCCAGATAGTCCACTCTGGGAATTCAAACATGGTGGAAATAGCTTCAAACGTGGCGATCTCGTGGGACTCAGAGAAATCAAGCGTCGAGCGTCGAGACACGCATTAGTCCACAGAGACTCATACTCCGCGCCAAAACCTCAGCTCTCTCAACCAGGAACACCAGCCGAGCCCATACACGCCATGCAAGAGTCTGCCGAGACGAGACTTACGAATGTCGAACATACATTATACGAGATGCATGCGAGGCTGCAGAGAAGCGAGGACAATTCCCAATTCATGCATGTCAGAAACCAGGTCGTTATGGAAGCTTTATCGCGGTCGCTTCAGGTACGTTTTTCAGTGGACCCGGCGAGCTATCACGCCACAAAACTGATCTCGGCTTGAAACAAATGTGGCTAATTTACCTAGATCAATCATGACATGTCAAGAGCTATTCTTTCACTCACGCCGAACTCGGATTCTCCTCTTTATCGAGATGGTAAGCACAGTCAGATCTCTTGCTCCTCGCTTACTAACGTCAAGCAGTCGTCAATATGCAGGGAGAGATACAACGACAAATCGAAGTAATTAGGTCCTTGGATGAGCCACCAGAGCCTCCATTCTCGGGAAGTCGGCCCTATTTCTCCAACCTCTCGCTTGACCCTCCTTCGCCTCGGCAGGTTCCACAAGACGACCCTCGTCGAGCCCCTATGATGGGAAATGTACCCCCTCCACGCCAGAACTTTTACCGACCGCCAGTTCCCTCCCATCTCTCTATTACTCCTCGCAGATATGGTTCAATTGGTGCCAACACATCCCAATCTTCGCCGAGCTCGTTACGATCTCAAGTTCCACCACCTCCTCCCCCTCCACACCCTCTCGCAACAGTAGCATCTCCACCAACGAATCTCCCTCGCCGACATACTTCAGCAGATATTCGAAATGTACAAGGCTGGCAAGCCAACCAATCCCCTTTTGCCTCGGGTCAATCTTCAGCTCAGTGGCCCTCATCCCCAAAGAGGGGACCTACACAGCTTTCAGAAGAGCAACATATTCGGGATAGTTTCAGTTCCTACTCGCTTACAACAGCCTCCTCCCAAGGCCGTACTGAGGGCTCCCGACCTGCCACACCACCCTTCTCCAATGGTAACACCTCCGACCATCTGAACAGTTGGTCATGGGGAAGTGGGCGAGACAAAGGTCCAACAAGTCTTTTCAGCAACAACTCCGGGCCACCTACCAGGAGAGGAAGCATGGCCCACATTCTCAACCCTGCCGAAACAGCAGAGCGAGACGAAGAGCACGAAGAAGAATTGAGGGAAGAAGACCGGAAGCGGAAGCGAGTGCAATAATCGATTCGATTTAATGAAAGCTCAAAAATGGTCCATCCCATGTCGGACTCAACGACTTACGTTCTTTCTCTCGACAGTCACCTTTATCATCATTGGGCATGGCTAGACCGGACGGAGGCAATACTCATTTTCTTGTACATCGATCATAACA
This sequence comes from Cadophora malorum, assembly GCA_017365405.1. Lineage (NCBI taxonomy): Eukaryota > Fungi > Ascomycota > Leotiomycetes > Helotiales > Ploettnerulaceae > Cadophora > Cadophora malorum. Next base: position 28,935 of record JAFJYH010000196.1, on the reverse strand, counting down.
ACATTGGATTTGCAGAGGGTTGCATACATTCCTGTTTTTGGAAACAGACGACGCATCCACCCACCAATTCTTACATCCTTGGACAGGAATTAGTCACTTATTTTGGACGTGAATGAAATGGATCGGAACGAATTGTCCAACTGCCCTCGACTTAATGGGCGTAGGAACGGTAGCAACGGCGCTGGGGTTCGAACATGTATTAATGAGAGAGAAGAGATAGAAGGAGAGGCTGCTAGGCCTCGACGACGATTTGCATGCATGCACACTTGGGGGTTTATGAGTGTTAGGGCATCGATGGTGCCGCATCTCACTCTTTTTTCTGTCTATCTATCAATCTGGATCGGGTCGGACTGGTTCTGCACTTGGTCGGATTGGATTGAATTGAACTGAATCAGATGGGACAGGATGCGATGTGATGGGATTGTGTGTTCCAAAAATGATTGCATGCGTTATGTAGGATGAGGGAATGTTCATTCCCTGGCTTTAGCTGCTAGGATCATGAAGAATTTCAGTCTATCATTCTCTCTCTTGGTCTCTCTGCCTTCTTTGACCTTCGCATAGACAGTGAGCATGGTGATCGGCAGAGGCACCGGCTATTGGTAACAGCGAGTGAAGTTCTTCAGCGGCTGACTAGCACGACCTTGCTGAATTGGATGACGGCGAGGCACCAGAGAAACATTCAATCGGAACTTTATCAGGGCATCGAGCTCGGCTAGCCAACCGAACTGGACACCTTTTCACTCCCTCTCCAAACCCTCCAACGCCTCATCAACACCCCTCTTCAACTCAACCACCACTCCCCAAACTGCCTTCGCCCTATCCTCCCTCGCAGCTGCATCCGCAAACACAGCCCTCAGCCGATCTTCGTGCCATCTCACCTTCTCCAACTTCAATTGCCTCCTCAACCCCATCAGATCCTTATTCTGGCTCTCTGGCACCCCAGACGCATAGAATGCGGGTTTCGGGGGCGAGAGTGGTGAGTCTGATGGTGGGGCTTCAAGGTATGGAGTCAGGTTGAAGGCGTGGCAGAAGAAAGTGTGCGTCTGCCAGGCTTGAGTGCTCGATGTTGGCGAGAGTGGTGATGGGGACGAGGGCAGCGATGAATCGGAGAGAACGGGGCAGGGTATCCTGATGGGACGAGCAAGGGCTGTGGAACTGGAGGCTGCATTTGCAGGCTGAGACAAGATGATTTCCCAGCGTTTGTTGTACTCTTCAAGTTGAGCTTTGGCTTCCCCTCTCACGTGATCCTCCTCTTCTGCTTCTTGATCCCTTCGGAAGTCAGACGACGAGGCGCACCGGTCCGAATGAAAGCGCTGGTGCCAATAATCTTGCCGTGCACCACTGTCCAAAGGTCGGAACTGTTCATCCTCATCCTGCAAGGACAGGTGATCCATGTCCAGCCTTTCATCCATACCATTTAAACTTCTCATCTCGTACCGGACCGCCTCAAGTCGCTCCAACAATCTCCATCTATACGCCGTCAAACGATCGTGCTCCTCTACGGCCATGACACACAGGTCAGATTGCGCATCCCAGTACCCGAGTCTCGTAGCCTCTTGGAAGCGTAGCAGTGGACCTTGTAGCTCGTGCAGGACTGAGAGTTCTCGTATAAGTTGCGCTTGCTCTATATTGAGGTCGTTGCGATGCTGTTCATTTGGCCCGATAGGGGATTCTGACAAGCCTGGGAATCGCGTGGCGGACCGCCTGAGCTCCGTGACAAAATTGTCTATAGCATTGGGTAGTTCCCAGGCCGCTTCAGTGTCGAGTACGGCCCAGGGAGAGTATCTCACTGACATCATAACAAGATTTTGGAGAACACAAATCTGCTGCAGATCGTCAAATGCAACCGGAAAATTCGTCTCCGGATTTGAGAAGAGCCCTATGCGAGAAGTTTGAGGGTGTGCTGGTCTCGTCCATATGCCATGCCCGCATCTATGGTCTCCGTGTTGAAGATTGGGCGATGAACTTGCAACTCTGGCGAAATGATCCTCGGAATTGAATGACGAGGATCTAGGTGAATTAGTAGCAGGTGGACTTGACGCGAAACCTGGCTCTGCGAAGATCGGATGTCCTTCGACGGAAGACACTACCAACTGGGCATCTTCGATATCTGCTGGCTGGTCATCCTCTTGCCAATGTTTGGCGGACAAGCACTCATAGCACTTCTCCTGCCGTAGCTGCTGAAGTTCTTGCTCATTGACGTGTGGCCTACGTTCTTGGGACAACTCTCGTCTTACCAAAGCCTGTTCTGCCATTGTTGATTCTGGGGTTGTATCTCGCTTCGTGCCCCTATTTGGGGCAAAGATCCCTCTTGATTCTGGTGACGGCTTGCGATGTGAGGTCGATCCGCCCTGGTGCACTCTTCCAAATTCATAATGATCTGACAACTTATTGTGAGGATCTTCTCTGTGATCGACCATTCCCTCTCTATCCTCTGCCTTCTCTTTCCCTTTCCCCTTGTTTCTGACTTGGTCCATCCCTGAATTCCCCATAGCATCACGCCCTCGGCCCTCACCCCTTCCATGATTCTTCCCACAACCCCATATGATATCTACCTCTTCTGACCTGTCCACAATGCCTTCTTCTACTTCTTCTCTCCTCACGAAAGGCAGTCGATTGCCTCCACTCGGGTACGGATAGCTGCTTCCTTGCTTCAACTTCCTCCCATTGGAGTTATATCTTGGTCTTGGAGTCGGGAACCAACGACCATCTCCTTTAGTACGTTTTTCACGGCGCTGTGTGTGTCCAGTATATTCACATGTGTTGTGGAATTCCGTGATGGGTGTGTACTGAGATGAGGAAGATGATGAAGAGGCTAAAAAGTGTTGTTTTGGTGGTGGTGTCGGGAACGTGGACGATGATGATGCAATGGTAGAGGATCGTTTCTGGATGGTCCTTGAAGACGACATGTTGATGGCCCCAGCTGCTCTACGGACTTGAAGTCTCTTGGAGTGAGTCGAGTTTAAGTTGCGAGAGGAACAGAGCGATAAGTTTGAGGGACCGCCTTCCTACCTATCAAAATTGGCTCACCAAGTGCAACCAAAATGAGAAGCAGGCGTCCATAGTCTTGTTCCACACAACAACCTCCCTCTTGCCTAATATCAGCAAACATATCAGTTGATACTGCTACCTGCCCTGCGCACGCAAGCGGGACGGAAACTTGCATGGTCAAAGGACCGAGCAAGCAGAGTCTGAGCCTCGTGGTCTGACTGCAAATTGCGAGGCTTGGGGCGCACTAACATCTCGGTGAGCGTGATGAACGAGTGGGGTTTGGGTGATAGCAGTAGAAAGAAGTTTATGTCGGATGGAACGTAGGAGCGGGAGTGTTCGTGGTACAGAGTACGGAAAGGACTGAAAGAGAACGTAAGGTGCCGCCATTAGAAATTGGGCACAAACTGAATAGCGCCAGGCGAAAGAGCGAGCCGGTTTAGATAAAACTGTGCGGGTCGTTGTACAAGCCCAGTTACGATGCTTGTTACTGTGCGGAAAGCACGTCACATCTTATATTGAGAGATTTTACCCTTGTACTATACTCTGCTGCTGCATATGAATAGTTACAGACAATAATCTCAGCTCATCCCATCGGCCGCTTTCTGGACCACTTCCAACAGCTGATCCGGGATACTGAAGAAGGGACAATGCCCCGCCGTCAAACGCCACGTAAGCGGTTCGGTTCCCAACTGCTCCGCCATCTGCTTCTGTGTTAGGAATGGTAGAGCGTTGTCATCTGTACAGAAAATATAGGCACAGGGAATACCATTTGCCCAAGGCTCGAAGGTGGACGGAGTGGCGAAGACACTGGTTGATGAGTGTGACGTATGCTCCATGCCGATAGCTGCTTGCTCAGGGGACATGTCGTTGAACACAATTTGAGGCATCATAGATGCAACGGCTGTTGTTTTCTCCCCCTAATGTTTTCAGTTAGCGTTGTGGCCCCCTTGATGTACATTGGACTCGGACATGATTTACTGACTTGTACATCCATCCATGGCAAAGGCTGTCCACCAAGGATGTCCAGCAAACTCTTTCCCCTAGGAATCATGAACGCACTCAAATAGACAACTAACTTGACACCTCCTCGTTTGCCCTCTTTCTCTCGCTCGACGGTGCTAAGTCCCTCCACAGCACAACTCCCGACAACACCACCGTACGAGTGACATAACAGTAATATATCCTTGCCGTATTCGAGTACTTTACTCAAAATTTTCCGAGTAGCTGCCACATCATCGGAAAGGCCTGGAAGCGGAGATACCGTGCCTCCAACAGATGGGTACGAGACGACCTCTGTAGAGTAGCCTGCACCTTGCAGCTGAGATGCAAATCTTGAGAACCCACTTGCAAGTTGCCACGCCCCTGGTGCAATGATGATGGTCGGTTTGGGCGAAGGCATAATTTGAGCTTTGTTTAGGCCTTGATGTACCTCGGCTAAATGGATGGTGTCTAATGGGCCTTGAAAAGGTGCCTGTCTTTAATCTGGCAGAGCTTATATGACTTATATATTGAGATTATGTCTCGTCGTCGGATGAAGGTTCTACTTACCCCACATTCGGAACCATTTAATTGACAGGATAGAGCCATTTTTAACCTTTGACCTGTGGGGTTAAGGGGCCATTGTGGATGTTGACTAGAAGCGAAGTTTCGGTAGTCGATTCGGCTCATGGATGCGCCAAAATCAACACAGGACAGAACGAAGCAAAATAGCTAGAACAAGGGGCAAAATTACTGTTACGGTTCTCTGATGACTGTTGCCTATCGAAAGATCGCGATAATGGGGACTATTTTGGCAGAGTCGACCCAAGCGAAACTTTCTGTTGGAAGAGCGTGTAAAATTTATGCATCTTTACTCACGAAAGCGCCATCGGAGGGACGAGGAGAAACTCACCCGCTCATCGTCGATCACTTGCATTACTTCTGTGAGAGATGGCTAGCAGTGTGAATTGCCATGAACGACAGTAATGCGTTAACGGATCAGTGGCCTGATATCCTCAGTGTAGACAGTCTTCGGCCTGCTTCCGACTCGTACCCGTCGTGGTGTTCCATACACGTTCCCGTAGTTCGTCGGCAAAAGGATAGGGATGCATTAAAGTACTGTTTCAAAACATCCGCCGGAGTGTTTGTATAGTAAATAACCTATCAGGTGGTTCCGGAACAAGAATTAAGTTTGCATCGAGCTGAAGGTGTCCCATCAGCGTTGGGGAAAGCCCGTGCCCTACATAAATCCACATCCATGGACAGAGCGTTCCGCCCCAACTTTGTGGATGTTTGCCGCTCTATGAATAATCAAACACACGTGCGTAAAACATATAGCTTGAGATATATCGGAGGGAATGTGACCCATGAGCTTTATTCCGATTCCGTGATTTCTAGCTGTTGTCGTTCAGCACAGCGACATGGGCAACAGAATCGATCCCAACTTCCCGGCATTTTTCAAGGCATCGATAGACCTGGCCGCTTCGCAAGATCTATCGGAAAGCCAGGCAAAGGCAATACTCATTCCCAGTCTTGTCTTCATCGTCCTTGCTGTGGTTTTGGTGGCCCTGAGATTCTTGTTGAGGTTCGCGCGAGATGCTCCCTTTGCCCTGGACGACTGGTTGATATTGGTTGCCTTATTTGTACTTGGAGGGACGTTCGCTATTCTCATTCAGAGTATGTTGGTCCGAATTAAGTAGTAAGAGCGGAGCCTGATGATAGCAGTGATTCAAAACGGACTCGGGAGGCATCGGGGTTCATTAAAACAAGCAAATGCTGAGCAGCTTTCCAAAGTAAGCATCCTCGATGTCGGCACAGCTTAAAACGCAGCATCTAACTTGCTGACAGTTCCTTCTTCTTGCCGACATTGCGTATGTCATCAACATCACCGTCACGAAATTGTCGATTCTTTCGATGTACTACCGAATATTCCCAGTTCGAAGTATGAAAATTGGTGGATGGATTCTTGGAGGCATTTCGGCTCTATGGAGTATCACGTTATTGTCCCTTGTCGCATTCCAATGTGCGCCTTTGGAGAAGGTCTGGAAGCCATGGATTGCTGGCCGCTGCCTCGACTTCAAGGAAGTGATTCTTGGAATTGCGATTCCAAATGTGATAACGGACATTGCGATTTTGACCTTGCCGCTACCACATATTGTGAGCATCCTCTCCTAAGTACTTAGGGCCATCTGCAACATTACTGACTTCAGAAAGTGGCGTCTAAAAGCCCCCTTGAGCCAAAGAATCCTGACTTCTGTAGTGTTTATCTCGGGATGCTTCTTCGTTGGGGCGAGCATATACCGCTTTATTGCCTTTTGGAATCTTGACATGCGCGATCTTTCTTGTAAGTTGGTCCAAAGATTGCCCCTGGCAAAATACAACTCACCGATCAGACACGGCATCACTTGCTTGCACCTATAGTATGATCGAACTGAGCAGTGGGGTCATATTGGCTTGTTTACCCACCATGGTGAGTTACTCATGCAGACGACCAAGAGAAACAAACTAACGGTTTCCGACAGTATCCGCTGGTGAGAAGGATCATTTCCAAATCCAAAGGAAAAGAACTACTCGAATTGGAGCAGGACAAGTCTTCAATCTTCCAAACAACTAGAAGAAGCCTGAGATCTCCAACCTCATATACTCTGAAGATGGTGGACTCGCACGAGCTTGATGGGCAGAGCAGATTCCAGATACCGAATGTGCGACAGAAGAAAGTGGAGTCGGAGGACATCGAAGAGCAGAGAACTCAAGTAATGCGTCTTGTCAAATAATGGAAGAATGGACACGATACCTGTCGAAATATCGTCCAGAATACAACATCCTGATGACAAGTCTGTCTTGGAAGTGCTTCATTGCGTCCCCAATCACAACATGGTAACTTATCGGCATATCAAATTCCGATGAGTGATCTTTGGTTGTATCGTCCTCGGGAGGTAGGTGAGTCGTAAGATTTGAGAATGATTGGTGCGTTGACCTTCGCCATAGAGTAGGAGAGCATGAAACTTGGAAGTACCTTGCCGTTCTATGCCCCGGATTCAGGGGGCTGGATAATCATGCCCGTTATTGAGCCTCAGTAACAGAACACAATCGGTAAAATCACAGGTCTATGTAAGTGACTATGCTGCGTGGGTCATGTACGGACCAGATTCGATATCTTTAAGCATGCAGTAACGCCACATTGAAGTTCGGCGGAGTGAACTTTGGTGCGTCGTTGTCCGTCTGATCGCTGTTTTTATGTCATGCAGCGCCTGCGAACATCTGGTGTTACTTTCCTGGGCGTAAGATCATATTTTATTACATATGGTCGAGATAGTGGGTCGGTACCCGGAGCAAAAGCGTGCGCCTGTTGAAGAGAGTTCCAACCGATTTTGGACGTCTGAAGGGATGGTTCTCGCCCTGTGGATCAGATTTCGACGAATTTTCGCCGGCCTCGTGGACATAAAAATGAAAGGCGACAATGATGCTGCTCATACCCCTCAAGCTACAGATTGCGAACCACAGCTACAGGGGCCGTTTGAATCTGCATTTGATGGCGAGGTGCCCAAGACTTACATATGCTCGCCATGGCTGGTTCCAACAGTACCACACCCAAAGGCGCACTTACGAGATCTGCCTCCAACTCGCGAAGTTTCTTGGCTTTTATAAGCTAGAATACCAAATTAGGGAAGTCGAACGCCTAATTTGACGCGAGCGATTCCTATCGGGAAGGTATCTCGGTGAAGATTCGTATCGCTGCACTGTGAGTGTCACGACATCAATTCCGTATGTCGACTACGCATCAGCCTCATCTACGCCCGAGATGGGGCCTAGCAAGAAAGGCGCAGTATGGTGTACTGCGTAGATAATAATCTGCAGAGAAGTATCTGTATAGGTCCACTTTCCCTGATCCTTCTCAGATGCTGTGACAAGTGTTGGGTATCATTGGGCTGCTAAAACAGCACGCCTAATTGCTGGTTCGAAGGCTGTCTGCAAGGCTGAGAGGCATCCGACTACTGCATATTTGTTGCCCAGCAAGATCGTAAGGAGGAAACTGGGATCTAAAACGAGGCCAAATGGGCTGTCCGGAGATACATCAAAATAAATTCTGCAGATAGTGAGAGGAAAGGTTAGAGTGAGAGAAAAAGAAAATGGTCGAAGCAGACCCTTGAAAATTGCAGTTCGTCGCCTAAGGATCATGAGATGTTCCTGTGCAGATATAGAGCGGTGCAGCGTTATATTGAACTCATTCAAAGATATCTAGAAGAACAGGAGAGCTGGATCATGAGAAGTTGGCATGAAGCCTTCGGCGATAAGATCTGAACTAGAATATTTTCTAACTCGAAGAAGCTAAACGCCCCATTTAAGCGAAGTCAAAATCTGGTTCCCACCATTCACTTTCTGTCACCCAGCTTTCAACTCGTAAGCCTTACCACTCATCACCGGACATCCTGCAGAAGTCTGTGGGGGTCATCAAAGCCTCGAAATGCAAAGGGAGTGTGTTCTCAGCCTCAAATGCTCGAGCGTGTCTTAGGATACGAGCTTATTCTTGACATGAGTGCCATTATTATATCTAGCATATCATACCTTCGCAAATGTCTGGTTCATTTTTTTTGTTCATCTTTCCTAGGGCAACATGATTCCTTTGGCAGTCTTATCGGGTGCTTTTACAATCATGAATGGTACCATTTCTTTGGGTCAGTTTGCCTTCAAGTTGAAAGATGTCGATTCCGACACAAAGACGTGTATTCTTCTCCTCAAACGCGTCAATAAAGACATCGCTGTCGCCGATGAACTTGGCAAGCTTATCCACTCTAAGAACATCTGGCGGAGTGGACAATTCAAGCGAGTACTTGATGTCATCCGGGATACCAGGGGTGCTTCATTGGAACTTGCAAAGCTCATACGGGTGTCCAAGGTCAAGCCGATGACTCTGAAAACCCGATTTCGCTGGGTCATGATGGATAAAGAGTCATTCGTCATTCGAGAAAAGAGGCTGAACTATTGCCATCGCTCTCGTATGTATAAATTTTCTTATCTTTACGCAATTTGTTGTGGTCCTGGTGCTGATGGCGGCGAAGTACTGCAAGTTATTGGCACAATGGAGCATGCCTTGGCCTATGAACCACCATTGATTATAGACAATATCTCGGCGAAGTTTCATCATAAATGGCAGGACTTGAACCAGAAGGATTTTCAGCTGTGTGAGTTGGCTTCTTGAAATGATTCTCCATTGTGTCCGCTGATCATATTATCAGCAGCTCGAACACCATCGGACCAGATCCAAGGCACTGAGACTCGTCAGTGTTTTGAAATGTCAACTCTTCCTGCACCTCTCATGTGGCAAGCCTTTTCCCTCTCCCCACTAGAGTTTCGTCCAACTGCCCCCAGCAATGAGCGATATTCTGGAGATTGGCAGCTCACATGTTCCTATTACCCCTTCGACTGCCGAGGTCCCTCTGCTGCTGGACTTGCTATGCTTGGATGGCTTCCGGCAGGCTTCGGTTGTTGTTGTTCTGGGATCGAAGGCTGCTGCTCTGGCTCTTGAACTCTTGGGGTTTGCAGTTCTGTGAATTTCCTGACTTCTTTCAGGATCTCCGACACTGCAACTGTGCCGTCGTAGTCACCACGCCGAGTTCGTCTTGGCCTATGCTTGTCTTCGAGATCTTTCGAATCCATCTGAACAAGGACAGGAAACAGAACGATCACAACCGCCTTACCATCTTTATCAAATGCCTGTTGGTCTGGATGGATCTTTCCGTCCTTGCTGCGTCTGTCTCGAGATCTGAGGTCTCGCCTTGATGCGCTCCAATCAAACTTCCATCGAGATGGAGATGCGAAGATCATCTCTCCAACAATACCAGCCTTTTCTACGATCACTCGCAAGCTCTGTAGTCTCTCTGCATTGTCCTTCGCCGAGTCGTAGAAATTCGTCAGAGTTTCGTCAATGGTTTTGGCTAATCGATCAATCCGAGCATTTTGATACCCTGCTGGGCGCTTCTGGATTTTTGGGAGAAGATGTGCCGTTACTGCACGCCATTGTGTGAAAGCTGTCTGTTCATCTAGGATGCCCGTCAGGATGATGCTCAGCACCAAGTGCTGATTACGTACCATCAGTCAATTTGACCTGCGGATCGCCGAACCCAAAGTCGTTGATGCACTTCAGAGGAGTCAGCGCTCATGTTCTACTGGATTTAGGTCTGAGTTGTGCAGAATATCTTCCACGATTATTTCTTCCGACCTGGAAGATACAAGGATGGAGATTTGAACGTACTCCTACGGCTCCTGGCGAGAGCAAAGTATGTGATTTGTGACCGAAGAAGCTGATATTCTTCAACACCATATGAGAGATAAAGAAATTCAAAGCAGATCGCCGACTCCGATTATCACAGAGTAGGTGTGCTACTTCGATGCTCGGGAGTGTCGGGAACCTTTCTCTCTCTTTTAACAGAACTTTCTCAATATTCTCAGGTGAGTGCTGGATCTGCCGCTCATGATAATAATCCCGAACGTGATCGCTGATCGCCAGTTGCAGGGCTCCGACTTCTCGGCTGATCTTTTCGTCATCAGGAGCATTGGTTGTATAATCCTCGAAAGTGAATATGACACTCGTCGTCTTATCAGACCGTTGAAGGTGTTTTGGGGTTGATGTTGTGTTCCCCATACTGGACCAAGCAACGGGTTTCTTTCAAGTCTCCCGGGCGATTTGGTTCTCGAATCCTACGCCGTTAGCCTAAGTTGTGATCGTTATGCGCTGCGATAATTGTTTGGGCCATCTGTTACTCTCACAAGAGGTTAGAAGAGGTTGGCGGTGCCCCAGCCTCATCAGCGCACGACCTCGTTTAGCCGTGTATATGCGGACGGCTTGCATCAAAGGCGCAGGTGACTAAATGCAACGCTGCCGTGATACGAGTCCAGAAGTCACCTTCTAGTTGCCTCATTACAATTCACGTGAGTACAATATATCAAAAGTGCCGCCTGACATGCTGTGCAAGTGAGTCGACGTGCTGTCTGGAAGTCCCCTCGTCTGAATTGCTTTTGGCGTTCGGAGTCAGCCCGAGTATTCTCGGACAATGGGTAGAATGAGTACACATCGACGACAAAGTGGCTTGACTCTATCGCCACTTGACCGTAGGCTATTGACGTTGAATTACCTTATGCTGCGACGAGACGGGACACTTTGGAGAATATGCAAGCGTGATTTCATGTCAACAGGACGGCTGTTGGCTGCATGAAACATGGACAATGGTAAGGAGAGTCGCAGAAGGAGTTACAGATCTGAAACCCATTTGAAAAGGCCGGAGAAGTAGTTGAGAGAGCTTCTGCTTACGTATACAGTCGTCCATGAAAGCCTCAATTAGACCATAAGTATGCTTAAATATCCGGGGGCGAATTTCTTATCTTGCTGATCTGAATGAGGAGTCTAGCCGGCATTCTTCGGAGCCGTAGAAGTCTCCGACCAAAAGGCGCCAAGTTCAGCATGAGTAATTGATGCGGCCGTATGTAGCGTTAGGACGTCAAATTAGGGTTATAGCTCGATGTGCTGTACGGTGCTTTGGCTCAGATATTTGTATTCCTTGAAAGAAGTTTTGTTTGGTCCAGCCTATTTTGGAGACAGATTGGGGACTCTCGCGGTTTTCACCCGTCCGTAGCCTCAGCCACGAGGCTCACATCCTCCAGTTCTACTTCTAGTAGCAACATTCTTCATTTCCCTGATAGGATGTGACGCCTCGAAAGTATCTGGCCAGAATTCATCTAGCGCCGTCACGTCGAAATAGACTTTTCCGAAGCTCAAGCGTTTGAGGAACCACAAGCATTGTAGCCCGAAACAGCAAATCCTGGTCGGCAAATTCCATCCACCAGGAGGGCCCTTCCCAGCCCTAGCAGGTTACGTGTAGTCAGCCCAGCACACTAGTAACATTTAACTTTACAGTAAACTTCGTCTAGCCCGGCTTCTTTGCTCATCAGCGACGCAGCATCCCTTTTCTGCATCGAAATCCTATGCGTTGTCCTGTCGCTCAGATGCTCAATTTTTTCACCAAGCCCATGAAGCACAACCATCGCGGTACAGAGAATAATGGAATCTAAGCTCTCAACACAGTCGCCTGAGCAGTCAGTGAAGTCTCAGTCGGAATCTCCAGAAAGAGAGGATCAAGGGGATGAAGCCTTGCTCTCCGCCAGCCCCGAGATCGCGAAATTGTCATGTGACAATTGTCGGAAACGAAAGGTAGGACGGGACTGTTTTTGGACACGAAGGACATTGTACTCACATCTCCAGGTCAAATGTAATCGCCGGATACCAACCTGCTCTCTTTGCGAGAAGCTAAAACACCAATGTGTGTATTCAACAGCACGGAAGCGGCCGCAAAGAAGAACGTGAGTAGCCTTCTGTTGCTAAGCACTCAAGTAGACTCATCATTCATTTAGGAGGTATTCAGAACTTGAGGAAAGGCTGAAACACATGGAGAAGGCGTTGATCAGGGGTAAATCAGGGGACCAGGACTCCGATGCCCGATCGCGTTCTTTGGCACCAAGTCAGCTCCAAGATCCTGAACGTCCGGGAGAAGATACTCCTCCGTCTTATACGGGAGACTTGATCATTTCTCGCCCTCAAAGTGTCGATCCCAGCTTCTCTTGGGACATACCGGAAAAGGGATTAATAGAACCACTCGTCGACCGTTTCCCACCTTTAAATAAAGCCCAAGATGCTGAAGAAGATCCCGCGAGCTACATTTGTGGTAAGCTTTATTTCTACGCTGATGGCTTTCTTCACTGACCAGAGAGGTTCCTTACCAATATTTTCCGCTCGAGGCATTCGCTGGATAGACCAGTTATTAGGAGACAGTAGCTTCAGCACGATGGTCAAGGGAATTCGACGACCTGAAGAAAGCATGGCTCAAAATCTCGGCTTGCTAACCCCACCAGCAAATCTGCTGCCCGCCCACAGACTTGCAGAGTCCAGTGTACAAGGTACTTAGCTATCCCAACACAGCACAATTTTCTCCTAACAAAGCCTGCAGGATTTTTTGCAACTGTGAACAGCGAAGCGCCTTTATTTCAAGAGGATGTCATGGCCATGTATCTGACTTGTCATCAAGCGGGCAATAATGTTTTGAAGGTCGGATATATCGCAGCCATCAACATCATGGTGTAAACCGCCTCACTCCCGTCTGGGTAGAGCAATCTGACAATCTTGCAGTGCGTTCCAAAAATTTCGATGCTACCCAATCACTTGCAAAGTCGACGCTGACCTTTATCTTGGCAACGCCCTTGCACTTCTTCCTCGCCTGATTGTCGAGGGTCCCAGCTCGTTGAATGTTGGTGCGGTACTGTGTATAGTGCGTACCATGCTCCCGGACCTTTTGAACTGAACTAATATTGACAAGGCCCTGTACTTCGTCTTCGCGACCGAATGCGAGAGAGCAGCAAGCATTCTTGGCATTGCTGTACAAATGGCGGTGATTGCTGGCTATAACACAAAGAAAGGATCCGATCCGGAGACTCTATTTCAGCAACGTCTGTTTTGGAACGCATACATTATGTCAAGTGACATATCGGTATACTTCGGTAAAGCACCAGCTGTTTGGGACGGTTTGGTGTCTTGTTTGCCAGAGAAAATCCCAGCAGACGGTCGTGGGAATCTAACGTTTCAGGATGGCTCTACCATGAATGTCATGTACCAGCGTGTTGCCTTAGCAAGAATTCGTGGAAAGGTTTGGTCGATGCTATATTCGCCAAGCGCAGTGGCCATGTCTCATCAGCAGATCTACAATCATGTCATCGAGCTCGAGCATGAGTTGGATATATGGAAGTCAGGTATTCCGGAATTTACGGGTGATATATTATACGACGGCAACGAAGGCCGGCTGGTCTATCTCACTCTGATACATCTGAGATACTATCAGCTTGTCATATCTATACACTCTGTCCTGTTCACCCGAGCGTCTAGTCGAGATCCTCAAATTAGGAGGTTGAAGGCTTCGCCAAGTATCGCCAAATGTGTTCAAGCAGCGAGAGATGCTGTGTCTCTTTTCAGCCATTTCAATAACGAGCATCCCTTCATGGGGTAAGTTATCCCTCACAAGCATCCCCAACGAAAGCTTTGCTGATGATAGACTTATTCAGGCTCCTGGCACCAAATCTAGCTTGGGGTTGCGACGTTCTTTGTGTACATGTGCTCCAGAACAAACACTCGGCCGAGGCATATCAAGACATCGCCCGTTTGGAAAAAGTCGCAAAAATATTTGAAAGGTTTGCAGACGAATACAGCAGCAAGATTCAGTCACAGGTCACAAATATGCTATACTTCATCGCAGTCTACGGAGTACGCAACACCAATACAGTCGTCCAACAACCAGCTGAAGATTGTCATGGCAACGACTGCGAGGCGATTCCTGTCTCGGGACCTCCTCAATACGTTATCCCGCCGCCGCCTCTAGCTACCAGCACATTCTCCCACCATATGGGAGACTTCCCAATCCCTTTCGCCGGTTCTCAGGGCCTTCCTCAGTATTCGGAGAACAGGGAAGACCTCGTCGAACCTGTTTTGTGGAGTGGGACAGGCTTTGACACCGAATCACAGGGAGGCATATCGTTCTTCATTCATTCATAATTTCATTCTCATGGGAGGGGTTCAAAATTAGCATGGAGTCGGTGTTCTATACGATTGAGACGGCATTATTTAATTCTGTATTTTAGCTCATCTATCTGTATTTGCAGGCGCTGTTCGCCATGGACACGGGACAATCTCCTCACGCGAAAATATCGTAGATGAGCTCCGCGTGCCTGACTGCATCAAGTAGCACCAGAACCAACCTTCCTAGGAATTACTCAGCTGTAGAAATTTCAAACAGGATCATGGCCACAACCTAAATCCAAACAATGACGTTCCATCTGGGTTTGATGCTTTTGCAGGGTTTTCGGAGAACCTACGGATGAATCTTATTGACTATGACTTCATGTTGGAAAGCTTAAACCTAAGTCCAGCTTCGACCCAAGTCAATCAATCTATCTTGCTTCCCTTGGCGCATAAATGTGAGTCAGACCGTCCCATCTCGATCGCTTTTTTATCCTGCGCTGCAAACTCAACCCCCAAAGTTCTTCTCCAGCATCAGGAGCTAGTTGCGAAAAATAAAAATTCACCATGCTTTTGCTTGAATTGCTTCGGCTGCTTCAAGGACTGAATTTCATCGAAGGATGCTTTGCGGAATTAACGTTCATATACCTCATTTCACATCGGCCGCATTGGAGGTGACAAAAAGACTCAGCGCAGAGATCATGAATTCGAAGTAAGTCAGTGAAGAAGAAATGAAGTTCAACGATTGCATTTTCATGACTAAAACACACCTGAGTGCAAACCTTCGCCAGCAAAGACTGCCGCAGGCCTCTCTGACTTACGAGAAAGCAGCAGTAGCTTGTTTCCAGTAAGCAAGCCTGTCATCAGTGGCGGTGACTCCAAGACAACCCATGTATGCCTCATATCCTGCTTGGCTACCTGTCTGCAGAGATGATCGTATACTCGCACACTGTGTTGTGAGGAACCACGCGGCACTTCCCCAGGTATATTCATCCGGCAGCACAAGTGCCCGAATAGCATTCAACTTATCGTCGCTCAGTCCGTCTACCGTGCTTGCCGTGGTGATGGCATTCAGCTTGTCGGCTAGCTCAGGTATCGATCGTGCGTAGAGCAGTACATAATTCGGCATGAACATTGCTCTCGTTCCTTGCCCGGGGCGCCCAGGTGCTGGGAAATGGTTCGTATTATATTTGAAATCACCGCTTTCGAATGCTATGACCGACAAAACAGCAGCGATTTCGGAGACGGAGTAGATCGAATACTTCGACATCGCAGCAATGAGAAATGGTGCCGCTTGGACATTCGTAGCACACTCGTCGGGAGCGGGCGCATTCGCGCAGGTGCTGGACTTTGGGGCGATCTGGAGGATCTGGTCGGCTGCTTGTGCAGCTCGAGGGGTGAGCCTCTTGGAAGATGTGGGTAAAACCGAGGCGCAGGCCATGCTCGCGAGCATGGCCACTTTGAAGACTTCGAAAAGCATTGTCGGTGGTTTCCTATGCCTGAAAATTGAACGAAGATGGTGTGTTGGAGAGGGAAACAAATACTGGTGAGCAAGTATTTGAAGCGTTTGGTGTATCTGTAGCTTTGTGTGATTGGAATCTGCAGGTGTCGTTTGCAGGAGCCGCAGATATTTTGTACGTATCGATGACAATGGACTTGTTCTTTCCGATATATTAGGTAGTATGTTATTAAGGTAGCTTTGTTCTTTGAGTGTATTTTGATGGCGAACAAGGAGTGACTGTGGGAGACAGGACAAAGAGTGAGTCGCGGTCTATGAATGTGCTGTAGAGCCGTGAAGAACGTCGGGGCTACTGAATGAACGTGGGTGAAGCTGGGGAATAATAGGAAGAAGCAGGCGACGAGTCACTTGGAGTTGAGAAGCAAGCTCTGGTGCGAAAAGGGGAACCCCCTGGCGCATTCTTACCATGCTGACGGACAAACATCGTGAAGTTCAAGATGACGATGGCCAATGCAGAGCAAGGAATGGATAATGCTGACGAACAGTCAAGCATTGCGGGATCGCCGCGAGACAAGCCAGCCAATGATTGTTGTCCAAGAAGCTGTCAAAAGAGGTTGAAGCTTTTCGACGTTTCAAAGGACATTCGCTTCGAGATACGCTAAGCCTGGTCAGGTTAAAGCCTGGGTGCTGTCTGCTTCGGCTGTTTGACCCTGAAAAGGGGCTGGGCATCAATTGGCTTTCATGGCCTCATCCAGGCGACCATCCTCGAACCCTTACATCGATCATTCCAATCATGAAAACCAGTCCTGTCTAGAAGTATCTTGATGGAGGCTGGGGGAATATGGAATTGAGGCACAACATAGCAACCCTCCACAGTCCGGGCTTCGGCTATGGAGGAGGCTGGTATCCCTTCCCACGCCGACATGTGGACCGGGGCAGAAACTGAATGGACTCGAATGATCTTGAGATATTTTGAAGTTTATAGTCGGCTAAGTTGCAACGAACTCATCATCTGCCAGCATCATGAGACTTTCGAGAATGCACACGTCTTTGAAGGTAGTGTTCGTACTGGCTTTTTCCATCCAGGTATGGAAGACGCTTTTGGAAACTAAAATTGAGGATCACGCTGTCTACGCCTTCTTCAATTTCGTCTCTAACATGGCCGTACTACCAATACCAGAGGGATAAACTTTGATCAACTCCAGCCCGACCTCGTCGAACATCTCATTGAACTCCTTTAAGGTCTTCTCGCGTCCACTGATTGTCAGCAACGAGAAGTCAAGCCAGTACAACTCCATTGGCCCGCCAACTTCGACCTTCTCCGGAACCAGCATATCGCAGATGATAAGCCGGGAATCTGGACCCATCGCCTGTACAATATTTTTCAAAATGTCCAGGCAGACCGGGATGTAGAAGTCGTGAAGCAAGCGTCGGAGGAAGTAAACGTGAGCATCTACAAAGGTTAGCTTCCGCTTCCATGCCCGAGCTGGGCTATGTACTCTTGACGGGTTGCGGGGTGAAGATGTCGTGAATGGTAGGTGTGATACCGGGAAGGTCTTCCGCCTTCAGCGTATTGATGACGATTGGTAGATCTTGAAGGATGACTGACGCTCCAAAGAAGTTGGGACACTCCGTCTCGATAGCCAGCATCGCTTGCCCTTTGCCACTACCAACATCAACGATGAAAGGTCGTTCGGGTTCCTTCTCGACCTGCTCCTTCAGAGAGGCGAAAGGAAACATCCCAAGAATTGGCATGTTCTTCTCCATCTGTTGACCAGTACTGTCAGCATTGTTCCTTCTCAGGAAGCTCAAGGTTTCCCAAACGTGCTGTGCCTCTAGCGATAGAAAGACTTTCGACATCGAACTTTGCTAATACGCGCTCTTACCTGCTGCATCGTATTGTTCCAAATTACCCGCTGGTCCTCATCCTCGTTCAGAACTTCATAGCTGACGGTCATCAGTCAGTCAAACAACTTGAGAAGTCTACCATTCTGAGAAGACTGGTGAACCAGAGTGTCGGATATTCTACTCAGTCATCATTGGTTGGTCACTTACTACGTTAGACCCTCCTTGCCGGCAGCATAGGCAAATGGCGACTTCTTGATATCATACAGATCGGCCGGCGAATGAGTCTTGAGATACTCCGGTAATTTGACCCATGTTCGGTTGAAGTCCATACAAAGCGAGAAAAATGCTCCAAGAGCTTGTGGCTGCAGAACCATGGAAAGCATATTTTGTTGGTACTCCTCCGGAGCAGTCTCGGTCCCGATACCATTCACAAGGATCACTCTCATTGCCCGAGTGATGACCGACACGTCGACATTAACATCTGCAGCTAAGTCTTTTGCGCTGACTGACCCCTCCAACGGAAGTCGTCCGAATGCGCCAATTTGAGTCAGGGTAGACAGTGCAGCTGTGACGGCGATGCTCTCAGCCCATCTTGTGACAATGTCGTACGGCTCTTCGAGCTGTGTGCGTACGTTGTCGGTATATTTAAGGAGGGCGAGGTGCTCGGCAGGTGTTGGATTGGCCTTCACATCCTTGAGAGCTGCAACCAATTTCTCTGCTTCGACAAGCGCTTTGCTGATAGGATCCGACATGTTGGAGACGAGAGCTGGTAAATGAGAACGAGCAAAGGTACCTACCAGCAAGAACCTTTTGTGGTGGTGTAGAAGAAGGAAGAGTCGTTCCGACTTAAGAATTGGAGTGTTATACGAAGTAGTTGCGGAAGGGAAGGTGCATATAGGAATTGAGCCGATTGGCAAATATACCTTCCCTTATCGCTGCTGCTGAACAGGTAGTTCCTTTACGACATCGCGAGGGGATCGAACAAAACCACTCTCAAGCTTCGAGTGGCTTCGCTTAGTATCAAGCGGGGATACATTCCCAATGTATCCCCAAGAGCGCTTGGCTTTCATCCCCCTTTCCTGCAATTAGCGAGAATTGGCGAATCAGATGCCTTCTGATTGGAAGAGCATACATAATCACATTGGAGATGCAGCTGCAAAGCAACGGCACATCTTGGAGGGCTTCATCATCTGCCAGCCAAGGCCATGCAATGCACACGCGGATTTCGAGCCTGATAGGATTTAGCCGCCCGGAAAGACGTTGGCACGCATGCACATCCTTCGGACCGTGACGGGATGGACAAAGCCACCCCACCATGAGACAGATGCTGAAGAGGTGTCCATATTGATATGTTCCTCCTCAATTGATCTAGAATCTTTGCCAGTGAGTTTGGAGATTCGCTGTTGGAACAATTGCCATTATTGGAATTCATCTCCACTTCTGTCTGCAATATGGCAGACTCTCTAACCCAACTCGAAGATAACGTTATACAAGTTGACGACGTAAGTGAACCCTCTGCAGATCACAGCTGCCAATCAAGCCACCCGGGGTTGTGGAGCA
The DNA here is from genome assembly GCA_017365405.1 of Cadophora malorum. Taxonomy (NCBI): domain Eukaryota; kingdom Fungi; phylum Ascomycota; class Leotiomycetes; order Helotiales; family Ploettnerulaceae; genus Cadophora; species Cadophora malorum. The sequence goes on along the minus strand of JAFJYH010000196.1, from coordinate 9,544 downwards.
TAATCTGCGCCACAACCGCTGTCAAGTCGATCGCATGAGATGCTAACGTCTCTCATAGGAGCCGGTATCAGACTTCGATGATGAGGTATAGCACTTCCAGAAATGTTTTGGAATGTCTCTATAGAATTGTACTGAGATTCTTTCAAGACGAATGAAAGCGAAGCTGGGAGCAGTCTGACCTCTATCACCTCTTCCATACTGCGTGGTAAAGTTGATGAGGGTGGGAGGACGTACGCAGTTTACGGGAAAGAAGGTACACAAAATAGCCAACTAAAATCGAAATTTGTGCTCATCTTTCCTTTCAGAATATGGCTTCCCGATGGATGAGCCTGAATTGGACCGCATCGACATGTGCCACGCGAAATACTATGCGCTTCTGAACAAGAAGCGCTTCCTAGCACCCATTCCAACCAACCCTCAGAAAATTCTGGATCTTGGATGCGGGACTGGTATGCCAGACTCTTGAGCAGGTCATATGGATTTAACGGATGTAGGAATATGGTGTATCGATGTCGCAGATGAGTTCCCTTCCGCTGAAGTCGTTGGTATTGACATTGCACCAACGCAGCCAACATGGCAAGCTCTCCACTCGCAATAAGGCCCATGCGCTAACAAGAAAAGGGTACCTGCAAACTGTCGCTTCGAGCTTGATGATATGGAGCAAGCTTGGACGTGGAGCGAGAACACCTTCGACTTCATCTTCAGTCGTGATTTGATCGCTGCTGTCCGTGACTTTCCCAAACTGATTAATCAATGCTACACGCAAGTACTGCCTCTCGTCGCGATTTAAATCTCTGCTGACGTTGCGCTAGTCATCTTAAACCAGGTGGTTACGTGGAATTTCAATGCGTTACTGGAATCCTTCAAAGTGACGATGACAGTGTTCCAAAAGACTGCGCGTTACAGAAATTTTCCGATAGCATTAGACTCGCTGGTGAAGCGTTTGGCACCAAGGTTGATGATCCTATGCGCTGGAAAGGATGTACGTCTTGTGCTCTGCAGCCACCGCTCTCTATCCCTGCTCTCTGCTTCGTGAAGAGACGCTGATTCACCATCTAGGGTTCGAAGAACGCGGATTCGAGGACGTGACAGAGCATGTAATCAAGCTACCCGTCAACACATGGCCCAAAGACAAGCGACTGAAACTTCTGGGAGCGTGGGAAATGGAGAACCTGCTTAGCAGTCTCGAAGGGATGGTGATGCGAATCTTTCAGAAAGCTTTGGGCTGGACGGCAGAGGAAGTGCTGGTTTTTCTCGTCGACGTTCGGAAGGACATCAAGAACCGAAACCTTCATGGCTATTGGCCCTTGTGAGTCTTATCGCCCCCATTCCCTTCGAACAGAGGGCTAATCGAGAAGTTACGTCGTATCTGGCCGAAAACCAATGTCTGGTGTTGTAGTTTAGTCTTGCGTGTACGAGGCGCAGTACACTTTGTCCGGAACAAAATCGGAATTTATATGTAGCCAAGTTGACGGAAGGGGAAAAGGACATTCGTTCTGCTAGATTTATTGGCCCAACTAGAGGCCTGTCAACGAGATCATTTGAAACCTGATGCAGAATATCAACTTGAACTTGCTTCTACCTTCGGATTGGATCCGCAAAAGCGCATGCTGTTTTCGGGTCATGATAAGAAGTGGAAAGAAAAACCCAATACGTCTGCTATGAAGTAACGACTGCGCATTAAGGCGAGTATAGAAAGCAGTACAAATTCAAAAGCAAATAGACTTGAACATGCTTTATAACGGGCTTTGACGTTCGAGCAAAGGCTTGACGGAGGAACTTCCGTTATATTATGAAGCTAGTCCCAAACACTCCAACTGGGTTCGCGCTTTACAATCCGCATGAAATAGACGTGACAATGAGAGCCGTGACAATGAGAGCCGTGACAATAGATTGATTAGATACACCTTTGTTTGCAGATCCTTGTCGTGGAAAGATGGTTGAAAGAGGAATGGAGGCCAGGCCGAGGTCGCTAATGACTTACAAACGCGAGAGACGCGATAAGATGATAGGTAGCACCTGCAACACAAGAGCCTCAAGGCAGCCGCCCTCGACCTGCAGGAACAGCACACCAAATATGTGAGAAGGTCGGGTCTCTGCAGCTCCGCAGACTGATGAGGCACCAATTCAGCAAAACCACGCGGTATGGCTCCACCAGCGGCGAAGCGTCGAAAGCGGAACGTCCTTCCTTCATCATCGGGAGAGGATGACGACGATGAGCCAGTCACGAAAGCTAAAGCTCCGTTGAGCAACCTTATTTCTTCCTCTCCACCCTCTGCGAGCGAAACGAAAGCCTCGAAGTCAAGTAGAGCTCCAGTGAAATCTGCGACGGTTCCTAGGAAGATGCAACCTCGAGCGAAGACTGCGAATCACCCTCCGAATGCCGCGCCTATACACCTCCCAACCCAGGTCCGCGGGGCCAAAGCAGGCTCGAAAAGTGCGAGTAATAGTCCAGAGAAGTCAAAACGTAAAGGGAAGATTGAAGACAAGGTCAAGAGCGGGGACATATACACGTTCTTCAACAAGCAAGCACAGCGGCAACAGGCAGAGAATGGCAGTGGTCCTGCGGCCAAGCCCAAACCGTCGGTGAGCTCCAAAGCTTCTAAAGCCCTAGAGGATGACGATGTAATATCCGATGACGATGTCTTCGAATCGAAGGCACCGACTTCGAGTATGGTTGGGGAGGTGGCTCGGAAACGGGCCAGAGCAATGGGTCTGTCCAACGGCGATGCAGACCTCCCAAGTGCGAGCCAAAAATTCATTGTGCCAAAGCCGCCTGCCGTGATAAAACAGGAGGATGACACGAGACCATGGGCAGAGAGATTTGCTCCCTTGAATTTGGACGAGCTTGCAGTTCACAAGAAGAAGGTTTCAGACGTCCGAGAATGGCTGGAGAAAGTTATGGGCGGTCGTTGCAGACAGAGACTGCTTATACTGAAAGGAGCAGCCGGAACTGCAAAGACAACCACCGTTCAGCTCTTAGCGAAAGATATGGACTGCGATGTGTTGGAATGGCGCAATCCTGTTGGATCTGTGGCGTCTTCAGACGGGCTTCTTTCAATGTCTGCACAATTTGAAGAGTTCATGGGGAGAGGTGGGAAGTATGGACAACTGGATATGTTTTCAATTGATGGACAAATAGTCCCAAAACCAGAGATCAAGACACTCGATCGCCGGAAAAATCTAATTCTCATCGAGGAGTTTCCCAATACGTTTACTCGATCATCTTCTACTTTACAATCTTTCAGATCCGCGATCATTTCATATCTTGCCTCAAATACGCCTCCTCTCTCCATGATGAATCAGGGAACTTCCAGGGACCCAATCACACCAGTGGTTATGATCATATCGGAAACATTACTCACCACAACTTCTGCGTCTGCAGACAGTTTCACAGCGCACAGATTATTAGGACCCGAGATCCTTCAGCATCCTGGAGTTGCAGTCATTGAGTTCAATGCGATCGCACCTACGATTCTAGCCAAGGCTCTTGAACTCGTTGTTCAAAAGGAGTCTCGCAAGTCAGGACGAAGGAAGACGCCGGGTCCGTTGGTTCTCAAGAAGATTGGAGAGATTGGAGATATTCGGAGTGCCATCGGATCACTCGAATTCCTCTGTCTTCGGGGTGACATTGATGGAGACTGGGGCGCCAAAGTTGGTTTTGGAAAGACCAAGAAACCCAGCAAAGAGACCGCCTTGACAACCATGGAAAAGGAGAGTCTCGAGCTGGTGACAAGGCGAGAGGCTAGCCTGGGGATATTTCACGCAGTTGGAAAAGTGGTGTACAACAAGCGAGATGAAAAATTACCGGACAAATCCTTTGACAAGGACGGTAAAGAGCTACCTGACGTTGAAAAGCTCCCTAGCTTTATGTCCACCCACTCTAGGCCACACAAATCTCAGATCATGGTGGATGAGCTCATCGACGAAACAGGTACCGATACTCAAACCTTCGTCGCAGCACTTCATGAGAACTACATTTTATCGTGCGATGCTCCGCCTACCTCCTTCGACTTCACATCCCTGGATCATGTCAGTGGCTGTATCGATGCATTGTCAGATAGCGATCTTCTCTGTCCCTCATGGGACGGATCATTCAATTCTTCCGGCTTCGGTGGTGGGTTTGGCGGTAAAGGAACAGGCGGCGATATCATGCGACAAGATGAAATCAGCTTCCAGATCGCTGTCAGAGGGCTTCTCTTCTCCCTTCCTTTCCCAGTTAAGCGGAAAGCTCCAGCCGCAGCCGGGTTACGTACCGGGAAAGGTGGGGACGCATTCAAGATGTTCTATCCAACCAGCCTCAAGCTGTGGAGAATGAAAGAGGAAATCGAGAGTACCATTGACCTGTGGGTATCAAGACTGATGAAGGGAGAGGAGCACCAACTAAGCGCTGTGACGGCTGGCGCTGCTGCATTTGCCCGGCCGAAAGCAGGGACTGTTGAGAGCTGGAAAAGCGCTCGAGCGCCACCCCCGACAGGCACAAGCAAAGGAGCTAGCAAAGAAGCGGACGTCGCTCCTCTCTTGTCTATAGGCACGTCTGCCCGGAAAGAGATGCTGCTAGAACGACTACCATATATGTTAACCATCGCACGATCGAGACGATCTTCATCCTCTGCTGTCACAATACGAGATATGGAGAAAGTAGCCACGTTCCACGGTATCGGAGCCCCTCCTGACGACGAGCCAGACGACGCAGATGAAACGACGCCAGCGGACGCAGAATGGGCGACGGATAAACCTGGTGAGAGCAAATCCCCGAAAAAGAAAGGATTGGTTATTAGAGGGCGGGGAGATGCGAATGGGCTGCCTTTGCAGCAGGAACAAAAGCTCGTATTGAGCGATGATGATATTGAAGATGACTGAATGACTGGGTAATAATGTCGGTCTGTACATTAGGAAAATAGTTGTAGCCTTTGACAGCTATATGAATACAATGTCAAGATGCAAAGAACCAAAATTCTGTCAATTTATGTACAATATCGTCAAGTCGTGAAACCCGGATAACTCCTCGTAAACGTACTATACAAACAATGTACACAACCACAATTTCATTGACATCATATCTACCTTTCTGTAGAGTTGAATTAAAATTTCCACCCTTTGAAGTCATCAGCAAAATGAACCGCTGCTGATAGATATCGCTCGTGGACATCACCCCACGTGAACGCTGCCGCTTTCATTGCTCTCAAAGCTGTACTCTCGTCAGTTTCAATTATATTTGAAGGCTTCTTCTGTAAAAGCCTGGGAAATGAAAATAAGACTTACCCTTCGCATAATGCGCATCCGTCGACCATGGTCCACTAATCGCCATCTCATCCACATACTTCCATCCCTTCACCGGCTTCGTCTCCAAATCCTCATCAATCTTCGGCCTCAACTGTGCAACATAGACCGCAATAGTTAACAGCCACCACTGCCTTACCAGACTGATATGCCACTTCTTCGGTACCAGAGGAAGTAAAATCCGTACCGCATGCGATGTGGTTAGGATATGTACTAGGAAGAAATCATATGCGTGTGTTCCTGGCTGCACGGTCTTCACCAGTAAAGCCATAGCCGCTTCCTGCGAGTCCTCAAATTGCTTATTTGGATCATCGATATTCCATGCATTCCAATATTCCAGAATGAGCGATTCGTGGTCTCGGAACAGGATATCTAGATTGCCTGCACCGCGCTCTTTGAAGAGCCCATCGAAACGGGTGTCGGCCTGTATCTTGTGGAGGATTTCGAGAGGAGAGGTTGTACTCTGCATGCATGTGGGGGGTTGGGTGTAGGAGGGGGAGTCGAGGTATTTGTGGAGGTAGTTGTAGGAGGATGCGGCCATGGCGAGGGCCTCCATGCCGAGTTCTTTGCTGGAGAGTTCGTAGGCATAGCCGAGATGAATGAGAGGGTGTCCAACTATGCGGTACATTAGTATGTAATTTTAATCAAGAATAATGGAAATCATACGCCCGCCAATTAGCCCATTGATCAAAGGCTCCTTGCCACTGTATAAATACTCATTGGCGACTTCCTTCCAGTCGTAATCATACTTCAAAGCCAACTCATCTTCAAAGAAATCCACAAATGCCCTTTGATACCTCTTGTCGCCCAGAAACTCACGCCAGTCCTTGTCTGTGACCTCTGCAGGAGAATCCTTCCACTCCTCCAGCTCTTTGGACTCCTCGTCGTAGATCTTATTCATCTGAACGGCGTCTGCTCCAAAGAGGTACGCAGAGCCCAGCAAATGTGCCATGTGGTTGTGATATTGTAGATCATGGTACAGGATTGAGTGGTTGACATGATTCGCTCGAAGTAAGTGCTTGAGCGTCCTGGGACGTTTCTCTGCTGCTGTCTCTACATCATGGATCTCAACAGATGGGAGATCAATGGATTGTGCGGCATAATTGCTGGTGGTGAGATACTTGGCCAGACGGTTGACCACAGGTACCCAAGCTATCATAGGAGACGACATGATGGCTGATGGCAGTACTGTAAGAATTTCTTACAGGTCCTGACTGAAGCTGTTGGGAACATTGAGTGGGGAAGACAAGGCTGAGGGGTAGGCGGCCGCTAACATGGTCCTCGGGCTGTCAGCCAATCAGTCCGAGCTGGCATTGAAAGGTGGTCCAAGCTCGAGCAGCCGACATATTTCAACTGACGAGGCTCGAATTTCTTCTTCCTCACCCACTTCGAGACACAGCCACATCTTCAAAGATGATTGTCCAAATATCAGCGCCACCAACAAGACATATCCCATTATGTCGCCGAAGACTCAGCCCTTGATATACGCAGAGCTTCTCTCCAACATCCGTCAGATCTCTGTGATCGTTGCCCTTGACGCGCCATGCGGACCTGGCACAAAGGCAGAGCTGTCAGCAGATGGACGACAGTTCATGTTGCATCGTGATGGAGATACATCTACCTTGGACCTCCCTGGCCAAGCAGTTCTCGTGCAGCTGCAGAAGCCTGTTCCGGGAAACAAAGAGCTCTCGTGGCGCATCCCTATCGCTGGACAAGCCACCAGAGCCAGTATTGAGGACGCGCAGAGAAACGAAGCTCCTTGGTCAGCAAAAGAGCTGTCAGAAGATGCAGAGTTTGCATGTCGCAACTGCGCTGCAATCATCTTGAGGAAGGGAACCATCAAAGTATGGAAGGATCTCCCGAGTGAGAATTGGGCGGAGATGATGGAGTTTTGGCATTGTCACAAGCCTGATGTTCCGGCGGAGGAAGCGAATGGCTCGAACGGGCATGGTCACGTGCACCACGACCAGACTGCTGCCAGCAAAGGCTACGGAGCTTCGTCAAAATTCATCGCAAGCAAGAGTACTGGCTTGGTCGACCTGACAACGTTCTTGCTCACTAGCAACGATTGCACAAACACCGAGGTAAGACAAAACCCGTTCCTATGCTTCTTATCTCCAGTTGCCGCCTTGTTTACTCCCTCGAGGCTTATCAATGGGCATCAAGAAGGTGGCCACTCTCCGCCTCGCGGTTCAGTGATCTGGTCACCGATACAAATGCCCTAGATTGACACCTTCTTTCCATTCTGCTTCTGCAGCGGTCATACTTGTCTACCCTCTTCTTCGGACTACGGGTTACTTGTTGACTGGAGGATCTGCCTCTGCCTTTCACTCCATATCTTCCTCAAGATCCTAGAAGGCGATGGGATTAGCATGAGGGACAGCTCAGAGTCTGGACGACTTTAGAGCTATGTACTGACAGACAACAGATCACGAAACCAGCTACAGAAAAGCCAGCATCCGTCCTTTGCAGAGCTTGCCATCGCAATATTGGCCGAGACGATCCCCAAGCAGACGGTATCCGACTCTTCAAGTGGTCCCTTACCCTTCTCTCGTCGCGTTCACCTTCATTCAATAACCCAAGCCTTGCCTCACTACTTTCATCGCAATGTCTAGCCTCATCTCACGCAACTGCCGTGTCGAAGTTCGTCCTTTCTCCGAGCGATGTTTTGAGCGGGACGTCATCTACGCCATACTCTCCGTCGTGTGCAAAGTCATCCAGCTCATCATGCAACGTTTCGTCGGAACGGACCGCTGGCGCCACTTCCCTTATTGGGCCAAGTACACTCTCTGTGTCTACACCTGGTCCTATGCTCGTATGGGTGTTAAATTCTGCCTTGCATTTTCGTTCTGGAACTTCACTTTCGTCATCATGGCCCGTTACCTCTTCTAATGTCGCGATGAAAGTCTTCTGGAAGTCTATTTCAACGGACGATGCTCGCTCTTTACTGGACGGCGGAAGTGCGGAGGAATTGATACTCCCAGATGAGATCGTGGTGGAGATCGGAGGAATACTGCGGGATTCGGCTGTTTGTCTGCCCCCGAGTGCGAGAAAGTTTAAGGAATGGGACGTAGGACTGTTGGAACGATACCAGCCAAGCTCTTGAATCAATACAACGTTCTCCTCCCAATCGCTTGTCCTTTGGTCTCAGTTTCTTGTGATATGCTAACATAGCACTGGTTATCAATACGATCAATATTACGTGGAAACAGGATGGAGTTGAGCTCTTGATCTCGTGTTGTATTCTCAAGTAGAGGTTCAAGAAGGCCGGTACATCAGGTATATATATATATATATATATATTAGGATCTGGCAACAGGCTGAAATACTTCCCCTCCTTCTCGACCTACTGCCGGGAAGCTTTCTAATCCTTTGCGCACGTCACTCTGTATATACAGCTCATGCTCTCCACACTTCAGCTTGAACAGCTCTATTTCTTCCTTCGGATAATAGCTTGTCCTCTGGGTTCTAGTTTCTGGAGTTCTTATGCTCGGAGTCGAAATTCCGTCCTGCAAGCAGTCTATCAGCTGTGACGCCTTTTTCTCGAGTCTTAGCACAGTCAAACTCCCACTAGAAGCCATTAAGCTTCGTTCAACATGCCCAAGAACAATCATGCTCCCAGTGGCGTTTCCCAGATCCTGTAAGACTACCAAGTGCTTGGACTGCAGCAGCCATAAGTCTCAAGCATGAAGGTAGGGCGATACATCTCCATCTTCCTCGTCCTCACAAACCCACTGCCACCCCAGCAGTGTCCAATTCAATTCCTTCCTCCAGAACAACCCATGTCCCAACACCCCATCGGCACACAGACCACCTGTTTCCGACATCCGTCTCTTGAACACCACGCGTCCGAATCGAGAATGTACGATTGCCATCGAGCACATGACGCACGGCTCATGCGTACAGTAAATCTCCAGCTCATGACAGAGATATCCGTTTGCGTTTCCCGAGGGGTCGTAATGCGCCTTCTCAAGCAGTGAGAGGGGCGCATCTTTGAAAATTTCATCTGAAACGGCACTCGTCGAATCGTCTCCAGAGCGAGAACTTCCTCCTCCTTCCTCATCCTCCCTAGCCTTCAATCCCGCAGCAACCATCCCAATAACCCTCATAGCAGCATGCGCAAACACATTCCCACTTCCCTTCCCCGTCTCTTGCTCCTCTTTCCCACAACCCCAACCATCCCACCTCCCATCCCCAGCAACAGCCACCACCTCCCCCCTCCCACCAATCCTCTCCACAACAACCACACCCACCCTCTCGC
>JAFJYH010000195.1:0-87607 GCA_017365405.1 Cadophora malorum | reverse complement strand
CCCCCCCCCTCCTTCCTCCTTCCTCCTCCCATCGTACACGTACACCAAAATCGGCGGATCGAATCGGAACAACCTATTCAATTAGGTTTGTAAAATGGAACCTCACACGCATCCGAGTGTTGAGCTTCCAGTTGAGTCTTGCTGTTTTTTGTTGATAAACAACAGTGTTTTCCGTTAAGCGAACTGCCCACGAATGCCATTTCTTTCTGCCACGTCTGAAGTGTCAGTAGTCTTTTTAATACTGATGACTGGCCCCTATCGTATGTATCTTGTATTGGAGCCGGTCCCCCTTTAATCATTCCAGAACCAGCTGTGTCGCTCTGAAGAAGCCACAAACAATGTTCCCACGTATTTTCGTTGCTCCATCTTCATTCCTTTCTAAAGGCAGTGGAAGTCTGCTTCGTAAGAGCATGAACAACCCAGGCCACCTTGAACAAGCGTGGCATTTCCATCCGAGAACCAACTTCACTCCCAGGCAAAGTTGACTCATATTCAAATGTCCCGACCTAGATTTGGGACACCAAATCTGCTAATAAATGAAAACCACGATGGGAGCGAGTAGCTTTTAACGCTCTCAGTTCAAAATCCGTACGGGATGTCTGGTATGCATAGGTGGGAAGGGTCGAGTCGAATTAGGAGAGCATGTTCACATCTGGCTTGGATTGGAGCTGGACTTGGGTCGCTCAAGACGTCGAAGATGGTGACGATGAAGAGGGTTGGTCTCGAGGAGGTGACCTTAAGTCTAGGCTAGCGCTTGGAAGGGAGAGGCAGTATTGTCTGTAGGACGTGCAATTTGCTAGGGTGATAAGACCTAAGGATTTGTCTAGGTTAGTAGAGGGACGAAGAAAGGAGCTGACAGCTGTGAGTAAGGTGGATAGAACTTACTATTCTGATGATACAGTATCTCCCAAATCATAAGACGAGCACGAGTTCAATTAGACTTTGTTACGGTTAAGGCTGATAAGAATGAAGTGTAGTGCACGCGGTGGTGTAGTAGGAAAAGCGCCTGAAGACCGAAGTCTGTAGGAAGACATGGAAGGAAAATACACTCGGATATGCTGGGAATATTTGGGAATCTGAACCTTTGAAAACCTCTGCGTGAAACGATAACTGGTATAAAGACCATATGTAGCTTGGCCTGTAGTGAAACCACGGTGTTCGCTCTCGAAGTGGGAGAGAAATAGGGGTGATCTCGCTTACTCCTCGCCAGTTCACCAGTTCCCTTTTTGAACTGCAATCAATGGGTAATAGCGGAACCGGAGCCCAGTCTGATTGTAATTGTATCTTCTAGAAGACACGAACAATAACAAAATCCAACCCATTGATAGCTTGATGCGATCCGGGAGTAGAACAATGACAAGCACAAAACCAATCATTGACAACCACGGCAATGGGGGTTCTAGAAATCAAAGAAGCGCAGGTGTTTTTGCCCTTTGGGTACAAGGAAGAACAGCTCATGATTTGATATCTGGCAAAGGCCTTTGAAAGATCTATGCTTTCTTTGGAAGGTCTTTGCACGATCCGGACTTCCCTCTCACTATTCTCGGGATTGACAATTCTGACACCAAAAACCAAAAGCATGACGTGAGGGTCCCCACAAGATGTCACTCCGGTCCGTCATCCATCCCCATCCCAGGCCCGGGAAGAAGAGGAACCAGGCCCATACCAATACCAAAACCTAACTGGATAAAAGCCGCCAGACAAGCTTACCAGAATTACAAAGGGGCAGAGACACTGGTAGTGACAAATACCTTGAAGACCCACTATTTATTTCTGGAAAAGAAAGAAGAACACGGCGGAAAGCGCCTCTTTCAATAATTTCCAAGCTTGTTTGCGCGCACATGTGTGTGTGTGTGTGTGTGTGTGTGTGTGTGTGTGTGTTTGCGCGCGCGCATTGCGGAATGTGCTGCGGGCACTGCGGTGCGATCTGGCTGCCCATGCACACACTCTCGCTTGGGCGGAGATCGATTTCGAAATCCCATATTTTGGCGACATGGGAATCTTGGAGGCCTGGCTGAATGGCTGATGCACGCTAATGCTACAGGGGGTGCCCAGATCTGAGCCGGACTTTGGTGAAGTGGTATGGGGAGATTGGGGGAGGAAGGGCGGGAGTCCAATAGTATTGTTCATTTATTGATTTATGTGAGACTTAGGTGAGTGTGAAGTACGGGAATTTGGGGAGCATGACGCGATAGGACAGGGTGTGACGTTTAACTCATATCTTTTAGAAGATAGGAGGGTTTCCTAGAGAGAAGAGGGAGAATAATCTAAAGCGAGGAGCTGAGGTCCGTAGACTCAGGTTCAAAGGGAGAACAAAGAACACGAACAAGAGTACGAGATTTTTCTCACTTACATTTCGCAGTTGAAGATCCTGAAAAGCATTGCTAAGCAAAATAAAATTTATCCTCGTCTTTATCACCGTTCAACTGCCGCTATGCGTTCATGTCACAAGTCAGCCATGCTGCCGGGTCCGGGTTTTGGCTTGAGCATCTGAAGTTGCCACCCGCGGCTTGTGGGGAGAGCGGAAGCCAGCTGCTGAGCAGAGCAGAGCAGAGCAGAGCCAATCGAAGCGAACTGGAACTTACCGTCGACGTTCAAAGAAGGAATGGTTAAAGAACCGCAAGGGGGAGCAGCTGAAGACCAAAGATCAGGGCTAATAATGAGCGGCCTTAATTGGGCTGCCTGAAAGAAAGAGGGGAGAAAGTGAAGAGCAACCCGAATACGAATCAGATGACTTGGTGATTTGGTCGCGATGGGTGACGGGACGGCATGCGTGCTTGACGATCGGAGGGAGACTTTGCGTCTTGCGTATCTGGTTTCACGAATGCCATGTCCCATCTGCTTAGCTCTTGGTTTAGTTTACATGTTGTTGAGTGCCACCGTGTCACTGGCGTCGGGGGTGCTTTAAACTTCCCTAGTTTGGCTGGGACTATGCCTCATAGGAATTCCCAGGCATTGGTCCCGAGCAGCTAGAAGCTATGGTTTCTGAGTTTTCTCTCCTAAATAGTGTTCTGGACAGTACAGCCAGAGGCACAATTGTGTTGCTTCGCCAGAAAAGCGCTCAGCAGTTTTGTCAAGCACTTCTTCGCAAGACCACTGCTTTCGGAAACAGTACCTTTCACCCCATCTGCGTCGAAATTTCAGTTAATTCATAGCTTCGACGATCCATTCCAACTGTCTGAAGTATGAAGGAGCTTTTTGTCCTCTTGAAGATCAGAAAGATGCACGTTTCCATGTGGCTACGACGCGGGAGAGCAAGCTTAAAACAGGGTTGCTGAGGCCGTGTCGACGGCCTACGATCTCGGCAATCTGGTTCTAACCTGTTAGATCCATGTCAAAAACGGGCTGAGCCAGTCGGACTCCAGTGACTTGTGGGTTTCTTCTCACATCTTCGATCTGGGGAGTCTTTTCGTCTTTTTTGCTGGGAACAAGGGCGATGGCCATCTGGTGCTCGGCGATCTTCTGTTGGCTGTTGTTCTTGACAGACGAATCGCCACCGCATCCATACAGCACCAGCACCAGCACCAGCACCTCCGTACAGCCAAAACCGTACGGATAGTAGAGACCGGCTGGCCAACCAGCCCAGCCCGGCCCAGCCCCGCCCCTCTGCTCCTCCCCAGTGCCTGTTGCATCACTCAGAAATTCGGGATTGATCTGTAAGCAATCGCTTGTTCCCTCTTACCCTGCCTCATTCCCCCTCTTGAGCTTGAGCTCGGTTGAAATTCTGTCCGACCTCAGTATGCTCTCCTGGCCAATGACAACCGTTCTTATACGGTGGTATTGTTGCTCACACAATGGCTTGTACGGCAGATTGGAGGGCATTTAAGATTCACGATTGGGCAACGCGTGCAGGAGGCAAGGCAACGCTGCAAAGAGGGGTTGTAAGCCAGAGCCAGAGCCAGGGCCAGGGCCAAAGGCCAGCCAGATCGTTTATATGAAGTGGCATCCCATCCTTGAACTCCGCTGCTACCACTACCCAGTTGCTGCCTTTTTTTCCTTCGATAGAGAAGCTCTCAAACTTCAAGTTTCGATCAAGAAATCAAGTATCGCTACCGATCGCCCCTCACTGTCGTATTGCCGTGGTCTTAATTGAAATTCTCAACGGCGACCAACCACGCCCCAAGTCCCCGCCATTTCCAGAGCAGTACAGAGCAGCCGAGCAAGCACCTTGCCCCGATCCAGCCACGATCCCTCGGGTACACCTTCATCGAGACCCAGTGGACCCCAACCTGTGTATCGGTTGCCAGTGCCAGTGCCAGATCCGACCTGCAAAATCTTTCTTTCAAAACAGGCCTCAAAATCGAAGCCTTTTACTGTTTATCGTTCCACTTCTATTCTCAAAAGCAAAAGCGTCACAGCCTTCAACTCTGAGTGTCTAGCTTGCTTCCTTCCTAAAACAGCTTAACGAAGTTGGGCCAAGACCAAATCCCGATCATAACACCCCTCGACTCCCCACGTTGTACCTCTCTTTCGGTTCAACCATACTTTACGACGACAGAAACTTTCCAGAATTCGACTGGAATTGAATTGTTCAAATACATCACTACTTTCCAGAAGATTAGTCTTTCCAAGACCAGCCACCAACAACAACAATGCCTCCGTCGCGGACTCCTCAGCAGATGTCGCAGCCAATGAAGCCAGTCAAGGTACTTATTTAGAGCTCTATATCTACTATCTCGATTCGACTAACAAGCTATAGACTGAGCGTACACACGAAGAGAATCAAGAGCGAGCATACATTGCCGCATCTCGTCGAAGTGATCGAAGTTTGGAAGCCCGAGTCGAGTCTGCCCGAAGAGCTTCGGAGATACACAAACGCCGGACAGGTCGAAGTCTTCGAGTAACTGAGAAGGATGTCATGGATGAGGAGATGTACGAGGAGGAAGACGATGGACTTCCTAGGCAGTACCGTCAACTCGCAGCGCATTTACAGACCGGCAATCCCGACTTCAACAGCAGGTTGGAAGCATACCTGACTGCCAATGTTGCGATGCGCTCCGCCCTCGAGAGGTCGATATCGAACTCATACGCACAGCAAGGACAACAGTACCCGACACAGTACGCTGGAATATACCCATCACCAATGCTGGGACATCAGCAATATCAACAACCAATGATGCAGCAGTCGATGCAACCACCCCAACAGCAGCAAAATCAATACAGACAGGCTCCCTACCCAAGCCCACGACTAGGTAACGATCAGCGATCGGCTTCGTTTGCAGCACCATCAGTGAAGCAAGAGTCGTCGCCTGTAATCAGTCAAGGACAACCGCCTAGTCTATTGGACAGACGCATGTCGATGCCTGTGACTCCTGCGTCGATCTCGCCCTCGACCTCGTCTACTCCATTATCACCATTATCACAGACCACACAAAAGCAAAAGCCGTCTTTTCCACAGGGCTCCTTCACTCAATCATACCAGATGCAACAGCCACAGCAGAGTCAGTCCGGCATCAACAACTTCCAGGACAATAACAGCGGAAACTTCGGACCCTTCAGCACCGCATTGCCAAACAACGCTGCTGGACTACTTGGATCGACTTTTCCCTTTAATGATGCTTCCATGATGATGCAGGGAGGAAATGACAGCCTTCCCACTTACAACTTTAACAACCAACCTCTTCCACCAACAACGAGTATTGGCAAGCAACAGATGTATCCAAGCATCGACGGTCTGAACACCACGCTCGCTCCTTCGGCAACAGAGCTCAACTACCAACCACCAGACTTCTTCAACGATGCGATCTGCATGACCGGCAATCAAGAGGCAACACCTGGCCAAACACCAGGGCTTGACAACGACTGGAGCAGTTACGTCAACTTCGACGACTTTCCCTCGAGTCAGGCATCTCAGACATGATTTAATCTCTTGCTTTTTCACATTGATACTGTATCATATATAACTGCCTGTTGGGTGGCCATCATTGCCTCTACCGAAACATATTGGCAGGCGCCCATCAGAGCGCCTTACTTTCCTTTCAGCTTTTGATTGGCGTTGGTTCCAGAATGGTGTTGGCGGCGCAGGTCGTTCATTTACCTAATCGCAGCTGGCTTGCTGTTGAATTTGCAATCTCCACACATTTGAACGGACGGGTGCGTGCCCTTTGAGGAGCAATTCATGAAGAAGGTCATGGATGAGAAGTGAGGGCTTGGGCACGAGGACGCAACTTGCGGCCACTCGAGAAAGGGATATCATCCATCGCGATGGGTATAGGGAAGAAGAAAAGCGATGTTTTGATGACCGCTTATGTAGCTAAAGCAACAACCTGCATTGGCATTTATGTTGGCTTGGTGACGAAGAGATGGAAACGAATGGGCGAGCGTATGAATACTTGAGCTGGGATATGTTTAGAACTCAATTGAAAGAGTGATTTTGAATCCCCATAACTATACTTGCCAACCTACTCCATGTGCTTATGGAACAATGTGAGATCAGCATCCTCTACAAGACCATAACTGTATATTGGCTCGGTACCAACCCGAAGTCTTGCCCGAGTCAAGATTCGGAATCACACATGCACACACGGGGACTGTCGATCTTACGTTGTTTGTAACCCTCAAAAGGAAGATCCTTAGCCAACACGTACTTCTCAATTTCATCCTTGCCCCAAGAAATTGCGCCTACGGACATCTTCAGCGACTTGTTGAGTAGACGAGTGGCCGCTCCACCGTCTCAGGGGGAAACTTCTATGCAGACCTGGCGAAAACTCTAACGAAGCTAGGTCGTTCGATCGTGAATGAGTCTGCGCGGATTAGATCTTTTGCAGATCTGAATTGCAAGATACTCAGTACTCATACCGCTGGTTCAATGTCAGTACTTTTGGTAGTATGGACATTATACCCAAAAGGTTCAATCTGTATTCCTTAAAAGCCACTCCACGTACGTCTCGCTGTGGACTGGCACAACTGATGGGAATGCCACAATAGCAAGGAGAAAGGAAGCATCTCATTCTCGGATATTCGATCTTACATTTGCATGAGGCAGAAGCACTCGCTGTCATGTATTCGGCTAGTCCTTGTCCAGATAGATGAGGAGCTGAGTATTGCGGAGACTTTGATTGAGACTTCGTATCAATTAATGTATCAAGGAGACATAACATCTAGGAAGGATGTTCTTTTATTGTCCGACCTTTGGGCAGACTCGAAGTGAATGAGACTTGTGTGACTTGTGTGGCCAAGGAATGTCCTCTTATGGTAATTGAAGACTTTGGTGAGTTTGGAGAGGTAGAGAGGACGGTCCTGCTTGACCTCCAGCCGATGATAGCTGAGAAGTATGGTGGGATTGAGGTGGCACAGAGTGAGATTCTTGCTGACTTCCAGTTCATGGTTTTGAGGATCCTGGCGAAGTTTAATCAATGGCGTATGAGCAGAAGCAGATAGATCTCTCGCTGAGTTATGAGAGGATTCTGACAGGGTTGTTGTATGACTAGTAAGAAAGTGGAAGGCGCTGAATCTTCAGTCGATGAATTTAGGATATCTTGGCGAAAATTATCATCTGGTGTACGGGCAGAAGTAGTTGAGTGAATACAGCGTCGATACTGTTTGAAAAAACCGTTTTATTCTTCGAAGTACCGGAAGGAGGCTGTTTATTGTTGTGCTGGTACAGTATGAACATTCTGTCAAGCGTTACGTGCTGTTTGGGAACGCAAAACAGATTGCTATCTTTGCTGGATAAATGAGCAGATCGGGGGACTCGATTTCCTGTCAAGGACACAGAGAGCTCACTCTGGCCTTGAAAATGTAAGAAAAAGTTGTTGAACTGGTCAAGTTGTGAGGAATCCAAGGGATAAGCACGTGGAATTATGTGGTCTACTATCCTCCTGAACCTACGCTGGGGGCGTGAGAGAAGAAATAGCGAGGCTCGAGACAACAGTGATATTGCTCTTGCTTCAAGGTACTGGAGAATTCCGACAGAGAAAGATTCTTAAAAGGCTCCTGAAGCTTCCAAATCAGCTAGCATAAAAAGTCTAAAGCATTCGCGCCTCATAAATTGTAATCACATGGCTATCCTTTCCTTGAGCTCCTGTGCCTCTGGGTCTTGGAGGGCAGCGCTCCTCAAGCTGGGCTTTCTTCTGGGCATTCGTAATCCCAGGTATCCCGCAGAGGGTCGTGATTTGATTGGAAATGGGATTTTGTGCATGCCTGGAACGGCAGCAATGGCTAATCTCAGTCACAGCAAGGGCGTGGTTCTCCTCGCGACAGCTTCAACCGCTTCTTGAATGCGTGCTTCGCCTGACGGGTTCAATGCCTTTGGTAGTACGTTACTTCCGGGTTCACTTGAACGCTGGACTGCTGCGAGTCTGCCAGAAGTCACGATGCCTGCCACCTTATGCTTTTGGCAGATTGGTTGTAGGCCGCAAGGGAAACGACACAAGGAAGGAGATCCGCAAAGTGTTGCCAAAGTCTTCTTAAACCTATAAACACTCTGTCTTCAATGTACAATATGCGTATGCCGCCCACAAAAGAAACTCCCAATTCAGTCTTATCTATACGGCGCATCTGCTCTAGCTGCCGCAGCCAACTCTGGCTCCCATTTATCTCCTTAAGTAGCAAGTTAGCAAAATCCCGCAAATCCTTTTTGAATTGTATGGGGTCAAGTCATACCATTCGCAAGCAATTTCTCCTTATTGTAAAGCAGCTCCTCTCTCGTCTCAGTCGCATACTCGGCATTCGGTGACTCCACAATAGCATCGACTGGACAACTCTCCTGGCAGAAACCACAGTAGATGCACTTCGTCATGTCGATATCATAGCGTGTCGTTCTACGACTTCCGTCTTCACGCTCCTCAGCTTCGATGGTAATTGCTTGGGCGGGGCAGATCTATATTCGTCAGAACAATACACCTCGTGTAGATGAGAATAGACGTACAGCTTCGCATAGCTTGCATGCAATGCAACGTTCCTCGCCGGATGGGTATCTTCGTAGAGCGTGTTCGCCTCGGAAACGTGGAGAGATCGGTCCCTAATTCAACATGAGCATTTGCCTCCTCCAATAGCCAATCCTAAATCTACCTTCTCAAATGGATAGAAAATTGTGTAACTGCGACTTGTTAGACCCTGTAGCATCCCAAGAGGAGCTCAATGGCTCAATGGCAAGACTTACGGAGGTCTGAAGTATTGTTCTAACACAACATACATTCCCCTTGCCATCTCTGTCAACAAGAAGTATTTGCCCGCCTTATCCAGCGTCGACTCTTTGCTTTGATCCCATCGTTCCGGCTTGGGTAGCCTGAAGCCAGCAGGCGGTGGTCCTGAGGGAGTGGCGTAGGTGCGGAAGGTAGTCGTCGAGAAAGCTGCCAGAGGACTCGTTGCAGGAGCGGCAATTGTCCGGATTGAGCTGGAACTCGTAAGCCGTGCTGTTGGACGGCTGCGAGCCACGAGCATTGTCAGAGGCTTTGCGGATGCCATTGTGTGGTTGCTCGTGGCAGTGTTGTTGCTGAGGGGTGGAATTGAAGGTCGCAAAATGTATGGAGCATGTAATTCGGTTCGTCTGATTGGCTCTTGTGAAAGAGCTTCAATCCACCAAAATCATGTCCAAAATTGACCTGCACAAAAGGAAAAGAATCTCACAGCTGCCTTCGCATATATTGTAAGATTTGATATATCCCATATTTGCTGCTTTAGCTTAAATTGGCATTTGGAAATATACAAACTCACGTGATCGAGTTGATATTTGCGCTAGCTCCGAGCCGATCGAGCTTCGACTGGACATCCATCAAACCTGCCTCTCCTCTCCAAGCAAACATCCTCTTCAAGCCCCCACAACCCTCCAACATGTTCCGAACAGCTCTTCTCAGATCAGCACGCAGTGCTACCCGCCAGGCAGCCCAGAAGTCAGGAGCAATTGCACGCCCTGCCTCGCAAAGCTCCCTGCTCTCACAATCCCGATTCGCCCCGTCCGCTTTCCAGGCTGTAAGATGTTACTCTGCTGCCGCTGGGTTGGCAAAGCCAGAGGTTGAGGGCAGAATAGTCGATTTATTGAAGAACTTTGATAAGGTATGGACTGTGGCGGTGGATGGTTGAGTGAGGGTTGGAGAGCTTGCGCTGACAATTTTGTTTAGGTCACCGACCCTTCGAAGGTATAAATGCTAAGAAATGGATATATCAAGGCTGGATCTAATTTTTTCTAGCTTACACCTACTTCCCATTTCTCAAATGATCTTGGATTGGACAGCTTGGACACGGTCGAGGTTGTGATGGCCATTGAGGAGGTTAGTACTTGGACAAATATATGGAATGCTACAACGCGGCCCTGACACTGTTACAGGAATTCAGCATTGAGATCCCAGATAAGGAGGCGGATGCTATCCACAGTGGTATGTTGAATGAAAATCTAAGGAGCGTTTGGATATGTCTAACAATTTCTTAATAGTCGACAAAGCCGTTGAGTACATTCTTGCGCAACCAGACGGTAAGACATGACAGTTGGAAACACTTTCGAACAACTTCAGACTAACTTTGAAACAGCTCACTGAACGATGGATTTGTATATTAAGGAACTTGACGTAAAGGGAGGCAGAAGACTCGAATGGTGAATGGGAGCTATGTGAGGGAAATCTTGTATCGATTCAGTATGCCCATGGAGGCACGTTGAATCTATGCACCTGTAAAAACGCTTAGAACACCTTACTCTTGCTCAGTGCCATCCTCATGTGTATTTCAATCGCCTTGTCTATGAAAGTCTACTGACCTCTCAAAATTCTTGGGACCCAACAGCCTCGCTCCCAATGGAGCGACGCGCTAGTTGTATCCCTGCCCTGCCTCACGGGTGAACTTCACAAAGCTCTCGAATATCTTCCCCATAGCATCACTCAATGCCCCGCGAAGTGCTTGCGAACACCAGCACCATTAACGAATAAAACTCAATCGCCTTGCGACGAGCTTTCGAGTGCCCGCGATTAACTCGAGATACAAAAGGATCCCCTCGTGTTCGTGCATACGAATTGCGGAGACCTGTCTTATTCGCATGCCATCACAGCCAAAATTCCCCCTTTCTCCAGAAATCGACCCAACCTGGGAATAACACCCATCGCAAACCCCCACAATGTCGTCGGGACTTACTCGACGAAGAGGCGGCGGCGGAGGAGCAAGTGGAGAGAATGAAGAGGGAGATCCAAGTCGGGTGGCTTCCCCAGTACCCAAGGCTGGTGCCTCTCGCGACACCGGTGGCCCAGAAACATCCTACGAAAGCGGCGAGAATGGACACAAAATTGCTTTCGACCCTAGAGATATCAGTGAGAGTGCTGAGAGGAGCAAACAGCCGAAGCTGACGCTCATGGAAGAGGTGCTCTTACTGGGACTGAAAGATAAGCAGGTGAGTATTCTCAGGGAGCGATGGACGTGTTGTTTAGCACATTTTCTAAACACCCAGTAGGGATACCTCTCATTCTGGAACGACAATATCTCATATGCGCTACGAGGATGTATCGTCATCGAGCTTGCTTTCCGTGGGCGCGTTAGCATGCAGAAGGATTCCTCAAGAAGGAGGTTCCCTCTGGCTGATCGGGTGATTGAAGTTATCGACGATACCCTTACTGGAGAAGTTCTGCTTGATGAGGCGCTGAAGATGATGAAGGCCAGTGAAAAGATGAGTGTCAGTCAATGGATCGACCTGATGAGCGGTATGCTGTCCCTTGGCACCTACAAACTTGGAAACACTTTCTAATTCGTACTTTAGGAGAAACCTGGAACCTAATGAAGATCGGATACCAATTGAAGCAAGTCAGAGAAAGGTTGGCTAAGGGCTTGGTCGACAAAGGCATCCTCCGAACTGAAAAGCGCAATTTCCTCCTCTTCGATATGGCGACACACCCCGTAGCTGATGGAGGGGCCAAGGAGGAAATCAGAAGACGAGTCAGAAATGTCCTGACACAGCGAACAGTCGTTCTGCCGGGAAGTCAGTTCCTTCCAGAAAACCTCGAATTCAGATACGTCCGAACTATTGCTATGGTGTGCGCTGCATATGCCGCCAACGTCCTCGAGAATGCGCTGGCTACGCTGGGACATGAGGCTAGAGAACGTGCTTTTGCCCAGGTCGATGAGTTGCTTGCTGAGTACAGTCAATGGCCGTTTGGAAAGAGAGCTGGTGGAGCTTCTGGCGGTGTTGGTGCGAACTTGGGACAAGTGATTGGAGACGAGGTTACCAATGGCAAGGACAAGGAGTTGCAATTAGAGGTAAGTTCTTCTCTGAACAAGTCTGTCCAGGAGCAAGGAGACTGACAGTCCATCAGGTCGTAGCAGCATGTCTCAGTGTTTTTACCCGCCTTGACTCCCTCCTATAAATGCCCGAGAGGCATCACATCACGAATTTGGTGAGAGGACGAAACCATGGCCCGTTTGGGGACAGAATCAGAGAGATAAAAACCATCTATGTTGTCTTAATAACTACCGGGCATCCAAAAGATTGGCTCTCTTTTCTTTCTTGAAAACATGAGGAAGCAAGAGAGCCAAAAGTTTCCATCTGGGAGAATACAGCGAGAGGGAGAGATGCAAAGGGAGGGGGGGAAATGTCAATCGCCTACCCTTTTGATATTCCACAACGGCGTGCAAGGCAGGCTGCCTACCTTGATGTTTGGGCGTTTGAGTTGAATGTTCCTTTGAGATTTCACTGGTAGTAACAAGAACTATGAACTGCTTGCACATGCACGCATGATCTTACCTATCTTCACTTACATGTCGTTTGCTTATGTGAAGACTTCTCGCCGTTACAACTGTGAGATTTTTGAGTGGGCAGTTCATCGCGAGGAATCAGAGCAACAAGCAGATACGAAGCTTTTACATGAACGATTGACCAAGAAGCAACTCCATACACATCCTAGGACTCCAGACTCCCCATGGTATTAAGTACACAAAGATCCGAAAGAAGCCATCTCATTGTTTATATGCGGTTAGCCCTTGAAGCTGCCCTCAAACCCAGGTCTGCTCTTGACTTTTGGTTTTTTGCCCTTCACACTTTTGCCCTTACTTCCTTTACTCTTTACGCCCTTTCCATCACGCCTCTTTTGCAAATTCTCCTCTCTCTTTTTCTGCTTCATAGCCTGACTCTTAGCTACGCCTTCTTTTCGCTCAGACCACTCCTTCTCGCTCTTCTTCTTCGACTTCTCCTTCCGCTTCAAGGTCTTCTTGAGAAGCGATGTGTCGTCTCGTACTTTCTCTCCGTGGGCACGCTTCTTGGCATTCAGCCAGAGATCTTTCTCTTCAATGTCAGCGCGCTTTGTTTCGTCGAGACCGGCGAGGCGGAGGCGGTTCTTCTCGGTTGCTTTCAGGGCACTTGCGGCGTCTTGTGGTCCGCGTTTCTTTGGGGCATTCTTCAGTGCAGTAAGATCCTCGGAGAGCTCTTGCCCATCTGCGAATGCCACACGGCCGAAAGAAAAGTTGTGTTCCGGGGAGTGGATGATAGGGCTCATCATACTGGACGCAGGTGAGTCTCGGGCAGATGCCAAAGCTGCTTCCCGTTTCGCGTCTTCCTCAATCTTGGCCTTTAGTCGAAGCTCCTTCTTGTGAGCTTTTCTCTGCTCCTCCTTCTTCCTCCGCGCCTCCAATAATTCTTGGCGATTTCGTGCAGGTCGTCCATCTGGTCCATCAGCTTTCCGTGCCGCGCGTAGTGCTTCTATCCGTGCTGCCAATCTAGAGCGGAGAAGTTCTGGGTCTGTGGGGAGCTTGATGTGTTTCGGTGCGGTAGCAGGTGGTATGACAGAGGACGTGGACGTGTTCGCGCTTGGTTCTGTAGGATTGTCGAACGTGGGTGAAGGTGGCGAGGGACTAGGTGATACAGACTCGTTCTGCTCTTCCAAACCGTCGGCCTCAAAATGTCCTATCTCATCTCCAGGAAGTTCTTCGTCGTCCACCGCGTCATCGACGGAACCTTGCTCCTCATCCGCCACTTTCTCATCCACTTCGGGTTCATCATCTGCGTCAATATCGGCCACAATTTCAATATCAGCTTTTTGTCCCTCTGACTTCTTGCCGGACTTCTCCTGTAGCTTCTGCTTGGTGACTGATTTCTTTTCCTTCCTCTTCTCCGCCTTCTTCCCCGCCTTCAGCTTCTGTTTCTCGAGTTTGGCAGCCTTCCGTTCAGCTTTGGATTCTTCCGCAGATGCTTCGGCCGAGGTCTCGTTCGTAGTCTTTTGCTTCTTGGCCTTCTTATCCTGTGCCAGCTTGAGCCCCTCCTTCGGCTGTTCCTTTTCTACGCCCTCCACATCAGACCCAACCAACTCTTCTAGCTCCGCCAATTTTCGCTTTCGTGCCCGCTCGTCCATAACATCTTTGGCCGTTTTCGACGTGGCAGAGTCCGGGTCGAGCTTCGCCCTCCGTGCTGCTGCTGCCTGCTCCTTGGTTTGCTTCCTCTTCTTCCATTGGTCCTAGAACAGCGAGATCAATTTTCATGCCTACGTTGTTGCGGTGAGGAAATGCAACATACACTGTTGTCTTTGCCGTAGTAGATGTCTGCAGGAATCAATGATAACAGTCCATCAAAAGACTCTGCATGCGCCCGTAATCGATCCTGGAAGTTTTGTTAGCATAAATATGGAAAGTTGGAAATATCGCGGGGAAATTTACCTGGATCGAACTTTCCGCCATGGTGAATCGTGGGAGGCAGGGGCGACTGCGTTGGACTCAAGGATATGTTTGTCGTTTCCCGACTCAATTCCTCCTTGTACGCTGGTAATGCAGCAATTGTCGTCCCTTGGGAAAGCCGAAACAAGTGTTCTCGAGGATCTCGTCTCGATCTCAGAATTTACCTCCAGTGCGCTACCGAAAAGTTCTCGCTAGCATGGTAGCTTATCCATGAGTCATGTGATTGAGAATATTGATAACGCCACTCCAGCCATCCATCTCCTCGCTTCGCCTCGCATCCTGAAGATCAGCTCAAGAAAAGAAGACAAGCCAAAGCTCAGCCTCCTTTGTCGTACGCAAATGCCTGCGACCATCCATGACCTGGCAAAAATAGAGTTGGTTTTGCGATGGAGACTGCAGAAGCAAGGCTGCATGCCACGTTGTTATCTGCCACCGGCACTTTTAAAGCTCACTGACCGGTCAAAGCCTTGTTTGTTCACGTAACCCAATGCGTCGTACCTAAACATCGTCAGCTTCATCTACGTCTGCCGATATCAACAATCGGTGCCTCGAACACGCTTCCTTCATAGCTCCCGTTCACTGCTGTTTCGCCAGTCGCTGATGCTGTTCAGTCTGTCACAGTCATTTTTGGAGTCATTTCCTTTGTGGCCCCTATAAGACGACAACAGGTGTGAATATCAATCTCGCACCTTCCTGCTCCTCGCCGTCAACACGAAGTATGGCACCCTATGTCGAAGCCAGCTCTCTATCCGATATCACACAGCTGGCAGGAAATCCCCCAAAGTATCCACGAAACCCCACCGAGGCCAAGCGGGAATCTCTAACATTATACATTGCACGTGTACCAGGGAGTCGAGGTAGGTCACATTCTCCCGTGTGTCCTCACACAATACTGAAAGATGCATAGATATTATTCTCACAACTCTCAAGCCACAGCTGAAGAATGTTACGGCTGAAGATGTAGCATCCTCGCTCTACTACTTGCACCTCAACACACCGGAGGATGCAAAATTCTTGGAAGATAGTTCAAGTCCTGTTGCCGGGGAAGCAACATCGATTGTGAATAAGTCGCTACCACGCAAGCCTCTCCCGGAGTCTGCAAGATCCTCACTTGAGATCAGTCGACAATTAAGTGCTGCGTCGCAACGCTCTCGGTCCGTAGAGCCTACGACGACTCTGCCAAGACGGAAACCCGTTGGCTCTGAAAGTCCAACCAGAAGACCGCCGCCCCAGGCACACCAAAATGATTCTATTGTAAGACGGCCACTTGGGCCTAGGTTGCAAACAGAGTACGGAATGGAGAGAAAGCAGTTACCTGGCGTCGAAAATGCGCCATCTTATTCCGCTGCCCGAACCCCGTCTCCTTCCAAGAAAAGCATCGACCTTGCCAGAACTGCTGATTTGCTTGCGGGGAATGTCGAGGCTGATAAAGAGGCTTTCTCCATCACGTTGATTCGCCGAGACCCTTCTTCTGGAGCGCAGTGGAATATTGGTAGTGTGACTGGTACGCCTACATCCGATGAAGCACAAAGTCGGCGAGTAAAGCCTGCGCCGCGTTCCAGGAAACCCTATTTCGACCTGTCAGTTCACATAACGACACCAGGCTACAACTACTTCCGACATCCACAGTCGAATGGTCACGTTGGCGATTCCACAACCTCGCACCAAATGAGCGGATCAAGTACTGATGCGGACGAGTTACACGTGCAACCACGGTCCAACTCAGGCTTTGATCGGCAGGTCCGCATGGAAGGTACTAGCTTTTGGAATCGATCTTCAATACAGAGCAAAAGGGCTCTCTCCGACATTTCGGACAAGCACACCACACGTGGCAGAAGCTTGAGTGAGAGTAACCCCGGTGTACCAGAAATCCCTCTGAGTGGCGAAGATTCTCAATCTAAGGGATACATTTTCTCGAGCCCGTGGGGAGGTCGTTGCAAGTTCTCAACCGGCTCTGGGGGCCGTTCTCTACGTTGTAAACACACCTTACCAGCACCAGTATCGGCAAGCAATGATCCCGAAGCTACTCATTCAGCTCTGCCAGCAGTGGTTGTGAGCGAGCTACGATTCAACCTGCCATCTTCAGCTGTATTCGCGCAGTCTGCATCTGCAACGTCCAATTCACAGAAAGGGCTAGAGACCAAACGATTCAGCATGCCTAAGCTCAGCCATATCCGGAATAAGCTATCATCTAGTCACAAGACAGGTCCTCCACTTCCACCGCGTCCACCTCCAACGTCATATGCAGCTCTCTACCCTAGTGACGATGAACGACCACCTCCATTACCGCCAAGATCGTATTCGCAAGCACCAAGAGGTTCAAACGAGGAAGCAGTTACACCTTTCATAGGAGGTCAGCCGTCTCCTTACAGCGCCTATCTTACAAGTGAGGGAGAGGACGAGGAAGCTAGGCTAGATCTCAGTATCGGCCAGGAGAAAGCTGGAGGTGGAAATCGGGGTAAGCGAGCAAAACTTGGCAAGCTCATAATTCACGACGAAGGGTTCAAGATGTTAGATTTGGTGGTAGCCTCAAATATGGGCATTTGGTGGAGTGTCTGGGAGTCCGAGCATTAGTAGGACGAAGATAAATAAGATGTTGAACAAATTAGCCATCTTCATGGTATATTCCGATTCCATGATCAATTTCATCGATAACGAAGGATGTCAAGACTCTAACATCGCCGAGGAGGTGAAGCATCTTGTGCTCCTGCTGAGAGGCTTGTTTGCGCAACCGCGTGCCTTGTCAAGTATTTTCGCTAAAATCCTTCACCGCCAGCAAAACTGTGATCTAGACATGCGGAATCTACAAGTGGAGCTTCTTGGGTTGGACATCGCTACAGGCACAGTATTTCCCGCATTCAGCCCGTCCATCTTACGGGTTCCCCAAAATGGAGCTCTGTCACGTCACACTGCGACATGAGACAACAACCCCAGATAGTTTCTTCAGATGGGAGGCAAATTTTTCGAATTCCGGTTTTCCTGCCTCTCGAGACCTTTCTTTTGGCCTCTGCTGCCTGTTCGGTAGCGGCCGAGATGGTTTCGACGATCGAGGCCTTTCCTACTGAACTCTCTATCTCTGCTTCTCGTGGGATAAAATAGCTCTTTCTTAAGCGAGAATATGTGATACGGTTCTTGATTTCGGAGCTTGATATTTCCGCGTCCTCGCCGAAAGCAAAATGAGGAGGCGTTAATTGGATGCTCTTGTGTCGTATGGACCAGCTTCATTTCTCGACACCAAGGTCTAGGCAGTCGTGATACTAGGTATGAAGAGCTGGAAGGTATCACCGACTCCTTTTCTGTAACCTCACAGTGTCAATCGTCATATTGAACTCTCCAGGTTTCTTGGTCGAGCTATCTTCTATATAAGCACAGTAAAGAACCCCTCACATCTTCTCAACAGCTCAGCACAGTCAGTTCACTCAACCTATCATCCAGCCAGTCTAGTCAGCACTCACTTCAACCTCAACTCAAACTACCCCAAATTCGCACACCAATCTTTCAAAATGCAACTCACCAAGATCTTCACCGTCCTCTCCCTCGCCGCCGCTTCTCTGGCCGCTCCATCTGTTGAGCTATATGAGAAGAGGACCGACTCTGTCTCTTGCGCCCAGGGCCAGGGAAAGCTTGCTTGCTGCGAGCAGAAGCCAGAGCTTAAACCCATTTCCAGTCTCGGCTCCAACCTTACTCCGACTCTCGGAGGTATCTTGGGTATCCCAGTATCTCTGCTGGCCTTGATCGTCCCAACAGTCTCGGTCGCTGCTCAGTGTAAGTACTCATTTGCTTGGCAATCGCTGTCTAGGTTGATCAACAGCTTCGCTAACTCTGTACTTCGATGTAGGCGTTGCTGTCGTTGCTCAGGTCCAGGCTTGCAACTCAGTCAATCTTTGCTGCTTGGCTCCCGCAAGCGGAACCACTACCAACTCCGGGGTAAGCATCTTTTCTTGTGTCTCCCTCCTTCCCCTGGACCAAACACAACATAATAGAAGAGCAACTAACAATGCCCACAGCTCATCACCCTGCTCTCCAACAACCAGATCAACGTGTGCCCTGGTATCACTGTCTAAAAGGCTTCCTTTCCGGCATGTGCGGAAGCCATGATTCAGCTCACGATCTCGATTCCACATCCTGGTCGCCTGCTGTGTCTCAAGCTCTGTGCATGCAAACAGGAAACTCCTCATTTCTTTTCGCAGACAGATATATCAAGCTTCTACGCTTCTCGCCCATCGACACAACAAATACCGGGCTCAGGACAATAAGGGATGGATGATCTTGCGCTTTCTTCAATCTTGCCTCCTTACTTGTTTACTTCTAATTGGCTTTGGTCTTGTCATGTTCAATGGTGGCTGAATGAAGGATTTTGGTTCTGGTTTTGGGTTCTGGTTGGGTGTTTAATAGAGACATGTTTCTTGGATCTAAAATTCAACATTTGGGATTTTGGGGATTTGTCGAAGCCGAGCTGTCCCTCACTACTGGTGTCGTTAATAAGTCTAGACTATTGTTGTAATTCACTCATTTTGCGATACTCTGCTGTTCCTTCTCGTTTCTGCTCTGTTCATGCATGAAAGTCAATATCCTCCCAAAAATCCGTTTTACAATATCCACGGTTGTTGCACAGCTATACTGCAGACAATGAATCATAGATCCCAGTTCTGCGTTGCGTCTCCTGCGCATGACTTCACGCACACCATCGAGCGCCTTGATGTAGATCGCCATTCGAGATTTGTACGACCTAAGCGAAACAAAACAGTTGCACAAACACGATCAGGTCCGAACATCACAAGCAGCATGTCTCAGACAGGTACTGACCAGCACGACATTAAAATGAATTGTTGGGACTGTAGATACTACCCATTTTGAACACAGCTCTAGCAGCGGATTCCCTTCGGGAGATAGTATAGGTGCCACTCTACTTTAACGCCGGCAACACTTTACTGTACGAATGATACTCCGATCCCATCCATATCCTCTTCCTTGTCGCCGCAAACGCCCAACATGTCCCACCAATAAGTAAAATACACAAAGCATCACATCTAATGCGAAATATACTGGAACACAGCCGACACCGCCTCGTCTCCACTCTCTTGTCTCAATAGCAGATCCTGGATAGTCTTTAATCCGTTGTTGACGAAATGATTCCAAGTACTCGTGTCACCGTACATCATGGCCGGAGCTTTGAGGAACTGCTTACCGTCTGGCTTGCAGCGCTTGCATTTGAACGTGTCGTGCGTGTCACTGGTCGTCTTTCCATGGTACTGGAAGAGCTCGCGCAGACTGTCGAGAGTGAAATGACGTTCCACATCCTCGGCAGAATCGACGACGCACGAGGATAGGGATTGCTTGTGAGATTGCCGTTGGAAGATCTTCTCTTCGATAGTGCCTGTGGCGATAAAGCGGTACACAAAGCAATCTTTCTTCTGGCCATCTCTCCATACTCGGGCAAGAGCTTGTTGATCTGCAGCAGGGTTCCAGTCTGGATCGAAGAGCACAAGTCTGTTGGCTCCGATGAGGTTGAGACCGCATCCTCCGGCTTTACTACTCAGGAGGAAAACGAATTCGTTGCCTTCCGGATCGTTGAATTTGTCGACAAGTTTCTGTCGCTTCGTCACATTCATTGTGCCGTCAAGCCGAAGACTACCATAACCACGATTACGACAGAGCTTGTCAAACATGTCGAGTGTTTGGGTGTAATTGCTAATAAGAACAATTTTATCGTTCGTATCTTGATGGATACGAGCAAGCATGCGGTCCAAGACCTGCATCTTTCCGGAATACCAAGGCTTGATATCTCGATCTCTGCCTCTTGAATCCTTGGGAACATAGTCGTCTGGGAAGTATTTCTCGCACCCCGTCAAGTCGTCTGGGAGGCTGAGTAAGTCTGGATGATTGCAGAGCTTTTTGAGCATTCCGATAGCCTTCAGAGGCTGGCTGCCCTTACCACGAAGCAATGCTTTGATGTCGGGACTGCTAATAAAGTGATTGTACAAGTCGAGTTGGAAAGGAGCCAGGTTGCAAAATACAACATGCTCATACTTGACTGGCAAATACTTCGACAGGATATCGTTCGTACGTCGGATGATGAATTTGTTGACGACACTCAACAGCTCACGAACGGTGGCATCTCCCTTCTCTCTGTCCTTGTCGCTTCCGGCAGCGTCGCGGCCCTTGAGAATAGGCAATTCGTACTTCTTCCGGAATTCCATCCGTGTTCCCAGTAAGCCAGGATTGGCAAAGCTGATAAGTGAGAAGTACTCAGAAAGGTCGTTCTGGATCGGAGTACCCGAAAGAATAACTCGTCTTGATACATTGAGACTATTGAGAGCTGTAAATGTCTGACTGTCGCCATTCTTCAACCGATGACCTTCGTCACAGAGCATCAGTCCAATCTTCGTGTTCTTCAATTCTTCAACGTTGAGTCGAAGCGTCTCGTAAGAAACGATGATGACTGGTCGAGTGACGGAGCGACCAGTTGCAATAGCCCACTGTCGCAGCTGTTGTTGCAACTCCTCCTTGGAAGCTTTGCCATCAATTGCAAAGGGCTGAATAGCGTCTGGTCCAAGCCACTTTACCAACTCGTTCGCCCAGTTCTTGACCAGACTTGATGGGCAAGCGATAATAGCTTTCTGAATGGACGATTTTCCAGCGTCTGGGGACTGCTTCAAGAGAGTCCACATTAGTGTAATACATTGCAGGGTCTTTCCCAGGCCCATCTCATCTGCCATAATGCATCCGTTTGCATTGTCTTCTATCATTCCAGTGACGCACTTGTACATGAATTTCACGCCTTCAATTTGATGGGGCCGTAGAACCTTCGCTAGCCGTGGGTCAATAACAACAGGAACCTTCGGCCTCTCTGTATCCACGACTTTCTTGATTCCGAGAATCTCTGCTAGTGACTTGTGTACCAGAGGAGCATCGATCTTTGGTGGCTCTCCGCTTTCAGCTTGCCTAGCTTCTTCAATCGTCCTGGGTTTTTCGTCGATGGTAGGATCGTATAAAACAATTGCAAACTCGCCGCTCGGATCGTGAAGTGGCTTCGCAATAAATACAGCACCCTGTCTCAAGCCAAGTGTAGGTGGAGGTCGGTTCGGGTTGTATGATGGGATATTCTTGTTCATCAATGGAACGGCGAATCGTTTCCTGAACATAGTCTCCTTGTCCTTGACTTGGAATACTGGAAATTTGTTTGATTCTCTGTTTGCCAGAGCCAATCGATCCTCGTTCGTCCACGCCTTATCTTCATCGTCCTTGTCTCCATCAGCACCTCCATAATCGACCTTCCTCCGCTTGCGAGTTGGCTTTTCCGACGTCCGAGTGACTGTAGCGGATCCAGGACATCTAAAAGGTTTGATGAGTCGATCGACAGATTGAGGAGTGTAGAGTCGCTGGGATCCTTGAGGAGCAGATGGCTTTGCAGACGGTGTTGGGTAATTGTTTTCCTTGTCGTCGCTTAAAGTCAATCCGAATGGCCTCTTCAGCCGGTCAACGGTCTGAGGAGTTCCTCCATGGGTTCCAAGACGCTTCTTCGAGACCGCAGGAGTACTCGATGTCTCTTCGGGAGGGGTGATCATCGTCTTGAGGTATTCCAGCAAATATCGCTGCTCTCCCAATTCAAACTATAGCATCCCCCAAGCTTGCCTTCGAGTTCTCGTTGATGCTGATGGTTGGTGGTTGATAGAAGAATAAATTTGGTGTTCAAGGTGGCGACATCAACAATCCAACGCGTCTCAGAACGGAAAGCGCGTCTCAAGGCACCAGGTAGTCACGTGTGAGCTCTACGAGAACTTTTCGGGTTGATGTCAGTGGCTGTCCAGCCGGGAGGGCCGTGGGAAAAAAGGAGAGAGAAATTTTCCCGAGAAATCTCCCTCGTTGCTTTTTGATAAATAATACTCTTGTTTCATTTTCAGACTTCAATCTTCTAATAATCGTACGACTACCATTCCAATTCTTCTCACGCTTCTGTCCACTTTCACCAAGACCCATTCTCCGCTCCCCCGCGCTAAAATATACTTCCCACACTATGGCCCCGCTCCCACCAACAGCAACTGATCGTTTCTTTGCGAATTACCAAAGTCCTATTCTCATGACTACTTTCGCAACGCAAGTTCTCCATCACCAGTACATACGGCGCACTACTCCTGCTTATGAATCTCCCGCTGCTTCCTTCAGGATTACGTCGATCCCGAGGCCTTTGAGAGCCGGTCTGGGGTGGGCAGCTGTTTTCGTAGGACTTCTCACCCAAATCACTTTGGCGAAGAAGACCATTCGAGACTATTCGGATCCTGTCATTGCTATTTCGACCCAAAGAAAACCCTGGACACGAAAGGTTGAAGAAGGCTTGTGATCTGGGAAGGATCTCAGTTGCTTTGCCAATTATTGAAATTTCGTCCTGCCGTTTATATTGCCTATTTTGGATACCATGACCCAGTATTAAATCTACACGTTATTCACAGCACATTTCCAAGCTAGTTTGAGCAACATTTATTCCTGTATATATTACCATGTCGGCTGATTTCTGGGCCGGATACATTAGCGGAGCAGCAGGAATCCTCATCGGAAACCCTCTCGACCTGATCAAAGTTCGCCTCCAAGCATCCCCATCACAACCAGCACCTTCGGTTTCCACTTTTCCCACAAGAACATCGCCAACCGTTCCTTACACTACACCATTCACATCCGCCTCATCTCTTATCCGAGGAGCCACCGCCCCCATTCTCGGGTACGGTGCTCTAAATGCCCTCCTGTTCGTAACCTACAACCGAACCTCCTCGCTCCTCAACTCACAAAACCCCCTTGGAGCCACCGCCCCAGCCTCTCTTTGGACAACCTGGATCGCCGGCGCCATAGGCGGCCTTGCAACCTGGGTTGTTTCCACGCCCACCGAACTCGTCAAATGCCGCGCGCAGATCTCAAATTCCGCCGCCACAGCATCAAGCTGGGGCATAACTCGCGACATTCTCCGTCGGGAGGGAGTGCGAGGCTTGTATTTCGGCGGCGTGGTCACGGCTTTGAGAGACAGTGTTGGTTACGGGTTCTATTTCTGGTCTTATGAGATCACCACGAGGTTGATGGAGAAGAAGATGAGGGAGCGAGGAGGGGAGGTTGTCAGGGGCGATGGTTTGGGCGAAGCCGCGAAAGTGTTGCTTTGCGGTGGACTTGCTGGCGTTGTGACGTGGGCGAGTATCTTCCCGCTGGATGTCATCAAGACGAGGGTCCAAACTCAGCAATATCAGCAACTACCACTCCCGACGGCCGCCGAAGGAGCTCCTCTCCTCGCAGCAGAATCGCAAGCGGTGCCGAGAAAGGTTGGAGCCATCGAAATAGCAAGAAATGCCTATCGAACAGAAGGAGCGGGTGTGTTCTTCAGGGGGCTCGGTGTGTGCAGTTTTAGAGCGTTTATTGTGAATGCTGCGCAGTGGGCTGTTTATGAATGGATTATGAACGAGCTGGATCCGAAGAGGAAAGTTGCAACTACGAGTAAGACTTCAGCTGACGATGTACAATCATGAGATTAGAAAGTTATGAGCATTTTAGACTAGACTAGAATAGAGGGATAGATACCTAGAATTAACGAATTTTGGAAACGAGCAAATCTAGAGTCAGAGATCAAAAACAATCCATCCCAGGTAGCTGTTTATAACGTATTTTTTTCGTGTGTCAGACGGAATGCTAAAGTTAAAGATGTATATTTATGTGGCATTTTCTATATCACTTAGATTGCCGCTGGATGTATGTTTGTAACAACCAAAACTCCGAAGCCCAAACCCAAACCCATGAACAATTCCAAAAGCCCCAGGACCCTCAATAACCACCTCCAAGCCAACCCACAAATGATAACCCAAGTCCCCACATAAACAAACAGGATCGTAAGTCATCACCACCCAAACTTCTCAATCGCGACATCTACATCCTTTCCGTCCCTCACAAGTCCTGCACACGTGTTCCTGACCAACCTGCCCATTGAATCAGGTCCGCTAGCAACAACACTCGTCTTCTTCCCCCTCTGCCCGGCGTGCAGATCCACAAGATCAGAGATCACCCGCTTCAAATCCGGTCTACCAATCTCCTCCGTCGCGCGCGGTATGATAATTTCAGCACCCAAAAGCTCTGCTTCGGCTAGCGCTTTTCGTCCGAGCCATGAAATATGTGCAGTCTCGTGAATCACCCAGATAAGCACGACTTTCTGGTTGCGCAGTGAAAAGGCTGGCGCGATTTCGGTGTCCGAAGAACGGTTGATGTCGAGGAGATATTGGATCAGAGGCCATGAGACGGCAATGCCGCTGCCGCCAGCCACGAGGAGAGCTAAGTCCGAATCTTCGAGCATTTCGCGAGCGTGAGAGCTACCGTAGGGGCCATCGATACGGATCTTGAGTGTCTTGTGGAGGCGAGCTGCGTTTAGAAGATCGCGAGAGAACCCATCTTGAGCTCGGATGATGAGGTCCATTCGAGCTACCTCATCTCCTGGTCTTGGTGCTCCGGAAGCGATGGTGAAAGGGTGGGCTTGTAATTTGTGTTTGCGAGATAGTGATGGGACAGTGACGAATATGTGATCAGTTGCTTGCCAGCCGCTATAGATTGACTTTCCAAAAAGACCCAAGAACCCAGATCTCTGACGTAGTATGATGGCAGAACTGATCTTAACAGTGTCTTCATCTTCAAGAATTTTGGTTCGAGCCTCGGCTGTCATGCTCTTCATACTGAGTCGATGCACAATGCGGTCCAGAAGGAAGATAACCAAAGCCGCGAGAGCATATGGCCTTCCGGTATGGTGGTGGAAATATAGACCCAGTAAAGCCAGAATTTGGAAGATTACATGGAATCCTAAGAACAGTTCGTACCAACGTTGACGGAAGCTACCGAGTGAAGTAAAGTAAAGTAACTCGTAAGCAAATAACATCCCGACTCCGATGAGATTTCGCCTCAACAGTAAAAACCGGACAAGTCCAAAGCCGCTTGGTCTGAAAAGCACATACCAAACAACGAGAAAGCCAACAGAGTGAAAGAAACCCTCTAAACACAACAGCTCTCCCAGCCGGCGATGGAAGATGTTCAAAGATTCATAGGATCGACCAGTGAGAAACTTCAGAGGCTGATTTTTCGCAGCCAGTATATACAAAAGAGGTATGTTTGCAGAAAATACAAGACCAAGTCGGTCTGCTAGAACAACAAAGTCAATGACATTAATGCCTATGTCGTAGAAAATGTAGAACAAATTCAGACCCAAAAATGCAAGTACAACAATAGAAGTGCCATTTGATGGCAGAAGCTTGTCGATCACTGGAATCGGTCGAGGTTGATAGATCAATATGGCTTTGACGAAGGATACGAACGACTTCCCAGAACGTTTGCTGATACCAGGCGCAAGAAGCGGGGTCGATTCATCTATGTCCTTCCGCGGAGGGCTGGAAGTGCCTTCGATTGTACTGCTGCCTGAAGAGTAGACAAGTCTAACATCTTCATTTGACAAAGAAACGGGTTTGATTGTCCTGGCATCTCCATCGTACTCGTCCTCGTTCTTCAGAACCTGTAGCCGCGATACCCGCTTACGTTTCCATCTGATCGCTTTTGAAGTCCAGTGCGAGGCTGATAGAACAACGACGAAGCCCAAGATGACGACATGATATGTCAAGATGAATCTCCTGGACCATAGTACCTTCTCTATCAGTTTCCGGAGACGTGGATCTCGACCTGGTGGTTGAGAGTCGCCGGTATCGGTCGTAAATATCGAGGCTCTCAAGGCATAGCGAATGCCCTCACGAAGCCATTCGGATTCCATGGCCGTGGTATTCGCCTGTGTCACGAAAGACACCCGTTACACGCCCACGGCATATACGGGTTTGGCGATACAGTATCGGACAGTGTGACAGATGATGATGCGTTGGTGCTCGAGGACGCAGATCGGGGAAGCCATCAGATAAGATTAGAAAAAGCGGGGCAATTGAAGCGAGCTGGCGAGCTCCAGGCGCAACTGAGGTGCGGACGGGATGTTTTTGAAGCACCATCATCCCAGCTCTGCGGCAGCCAGCAGTGAAGCTGTCAACCACGCCCAAAATGGCAGACAAAGAATCGAAGTAAGTACGGTTGAAGTCTAGCTTCCATAGTTCTGGGAGACTCTCAAAATTGACACAGCCGCCCAGAAAAGAAGTCGTCGCTCCTACGAATCCCCGAGGCATTCCATATGCGCCCTTCGTCGACAAAGTCGAAGACTATGTTACATCTCGCGCAGATGTTGAGAAGACGTTGAAGAAGTTCCAGGAGATGATCTCGTACGTAGCTGCAGATCAGACTCGAGGCATAAGGGCTTATGCGGCAACAGGAAATATCAATTCATGGAATCGAATCAACAGCGGCGGGCTGCAGGTCTGAAGGACAAGATGCCAGATATACAGAAGACACTTGATATGGTGCAATTTCTGAAGACAAGAAAGGCACGCCACCTCTTCTAATGGAGAAGTGCTGGACTTACAGAGGCTAACATCCTATTCTATAGCCCGGTTCAGAGCCAATAGAGGCTACGTTCGAGCTCAACGACACATTATACGCCAAAGCACATGTTCCCCCTACTGAAGAAGTCTACCTATGGCTCGGTGTATGTGCTGTGAACTGGATACTGTTTGGACTACGCTGACAAAGAATCAGGCAAATGTTATGCTGTCATACCCGATCGATGAGGCTGAGGAGCTCCTCACTGGAAAACTTGCCGGTGCAAAGCAGAATTTGGCAAACTGCGAGGAAGACCAAGAATTTTTGAGGGAACAGATCACGGTAAGTGCAGCCTGGTGTAGTAGAAGCATATGCGTGGTCCCAACAGGATACGGCTAACACCTCATAGACTATGGAAGTTGCTACTGCTCGAGTTTATAATTGGGATGTCACAATGAAGCGTAAGGAGAAGAACGAGCAAGAAACAATAGAGGATGGGGAGAAGGGTACACCAAATGGTTGATATTCCATAGGAATGAAGAAAGAATAATTTCCTGTGCATGGTTGTGCAGCTACCCTTCACAAGCATCCCCTTCCCCGATTCATGGCTTCTATTGCCTTCATAATTCAAAGTTCGTCACAACTCGACGTCTAATTTCTGTTAAGAGTATTTCTGTCTGTCAGCCTTGGATTTGTAGACAGCCTTGTGTATTGATGGAAAAAGCGGCGTCAAATATATTCAAGGACCAATCAGGACAAGTTATGAAGCTTTGTCCAAGTTTTCAGCAGCAACACCAAGAAAAAGAGAGGGGTGTCGACTTTGTGAGATCCTAAATCCCGAGCAGTCTGCAGTCAAGTAGTTGAGTCCATTTCTATGTGAGTTGCGATGCAACAATATTTCCAGACCCAGTTTCAGGAGATACTGTCAGTGCTGCTTTTGCGTCCACACTCAGAGTCCCCTTCTCCTATTTGCTAGCTCACCGCCTTAACCCACTTCGTCATTCCCGTTGCCCCTCTACTTTTGTTGAACCACGAACCTCGAATCTTGGACTCCCACCTAATAAATACATTTCCCTCCTATAAGCACCAAAAATCGTCACCATGGCCGAAGACAAGGGAACATTGAAGCTTGATCCCAAGTATGATCAGTTCGACTACCCAATCGTATCTGCCAACACTCAGAGCGGTCACCCAGGCCACACAACTCCAGAGCAGGAAGCCCAAGTTTACCAATTGCGCATGAAGTTGGAGGCAGCTGGGTACACCGACCGACTTGACTCTTTGACTCTTGTACGTACGCAGAACCTTACTTTATATTCGCTCGAACTAATATTATCTGCAGCTTCGATTTCTGCGAGCCCGCAAATTCGATGTCGCCCTCTCTGAGAAGATGTATGTCACTGCACAATCCAGCTGCACAACGATTCTACCCATTGGCATAAATTAACCATATACAGGTTCGTCGACTGCGAGAACTGGCGCAAGGAGATCAACCTCGACGATCTGACTCGGAACTTCAAGTACGAGGAGAAGCCCCAGGTCTCTGAGTACTATCCACAATATTACCACAAGACAGATAAAGTATGGAAAAGTTTCCAAGAGACGCCGAAATAAATATAGCTTACAAGCAAATAGGATGGACGACCAGTATACATCGAGCAGATGGGCAAGATTGACCTCAACGCCATGTACAAAATCACAACTGCCGAGCGCATGCTGAACAACCTCGCCGTCGAATATGAGAAGCTCGCCGATCCCCGTCTACCAGCCTGCTCCCGAAAAACCGGCCACCTGCTTGAGACCTGCTGCTCAGTAATGGATCTTAAGGGCGTTGGCATTACAAAGGTCCCCTCCGTCTACTCATACGTCAAGCAAGCCTCCGCTATCTCGCAAAACTACTATCCCGAGCGTCTCGGCCGCCTATACCTCATCAACGCCCCATGGGGTTTCAGCAGCGTCTTCAACATCATGAAGGGCTGGTTGGATCCTGTCACCGTCGAGAAGATCCATGTTCTAGGAGGTGGTTACCAGAAGGAGCTGTTGGCGCAAATCCCAGCTGAGAATTTGCCCAAGATCCTCGGTGGTTCTTGCGAATGTCCTGGTGGCTGCTCGCTCAGTGATGAGGGACCATGGACCGATGCTCAATGGGCCAAGCCACCGAAGTGGGCTAAGGCTCCTGAAGAGAAGGCCTCCGCGCCTGCTCCTGTCATTGACAACGCTGCTACAAACCCACCTACCATCCCAGATGCCGGCGCTGCACCACCTGCTGCTGCCCCAGCACCAGTTGCTCAACAGCCTGTCCAGGATGAGATCAAGTCTGCCCCTGCACCACAGTAGAGTTGCATAGAAAATATGGGTCTGGAGTTGAGCGATGTACAGCGCGTGTGTGGGTGGATGGAGTTGAAGGAGTGCTGACCATTGGTGGAGCGAAGTCTTGGAGGATTGTTGAGCCCTCGAGTATACCTTGCAGAATTTCAACACTGATCCGAAGTCTATAATAAAAGTAAGACAGTCTTGACTACTTCTAGTTCTCTGAAAGCTTTTTGCATCAGTGATTTCCGCCTATCAATATCCCCGCATAAGCTATGGCCCATAGACTCAAAGGCAATGAGAGGTGAATTGATAGTGCTCATCGACTTGTATATCTACAAGAACCCAGCATAATGTAAACAAACTCTATCTAGACTCTAGCCGTTTCTAAGAAAAAGGAGAAACGGAAAGCATTAACAGCACAAAAGATTTCCAGCCAAGTCTGCTACTCGTCGATTACCTAAGTCACTTTTCGAAATTTGGGCCGATCTGTGGGCAAGGTCTGTAATGATTTCAGAAATACTCAGGAAACCGACCTCTCCTGACCATCACAAAAGACGCGAAAGGGGTCTTCATGGCTCACCAAATATCTTCATGTCGTCCGGAAATTTTAACATGAGCAAAAATGAATTCTCATTCTCTCCTTTCGTCTTGCCTTAGTTTCGCCTAGATAGTCTTGTCAACAAACATCCTGAATGAGACCTTTGCCTCCAGGTCCATAGCAAATTGAACACGATATAGAGGATCTCAGCTAGCAGCAGAAAGGATACTCTTCATTTAATTATTTAACCTGTAATGTGAGATTGAGCGGCATCAAAGCGCCAGACGAGTTCGCAAGATGATGCTATAATGTCAGCGCAAAATTCTCTTCAATTCCTGAACACATGTCTTTCATTCATCGGATGCAGACTTTTTCTATTTCTACATCATATTCTACCCAATCTCCATAACCACCATCTAATCACTCTCATCGCCACTCTCATCCTCATCACTCTCCTCCTCACTCTCCGCCTCTCTCAACCACTCCACAAACACCCCCGTCTTCTCCCTAACCCTCTTCATCTCCTTGTCTTCATCCTCCCCCAACCCCTCACTTTCCTCCCACCACCTCAAAAATGCCTCCTCCTCAAGAACCTCCAACTGATACAGTTTCTGACTGACCGCAGCAAGGATCACAGCCCCGTTATTCCTATGCACAAGATCCTTCTGCAGACAGCCGATAAAATCGACCTGGTCATCCTCTTTCTGGTCCGAGCCGACAGCGACTTCTTTGAGGAAGGATTCAGCGCCAGGAGAGGAGAAGGCGAGCGCGGCGGCTTTACTGGCTTCCATTTTCTGGCCTTCGACAAGCTGGGTGATGCGTTTGGTGAAGGCGACGGCGATGGCTCTTCGCATCTGGTGATCTGTTGCATCGTTGCCTAGTCTGAGTCCCATGAATTCTAATCTGGCGGCTCCGAAATCGCCGCCTTCCTTCAAGGCGTCGAGGAGACCGGCTACAGCATCGTGATGGAAGTTCTCGTTTGAGGAGGGATTGCCATCACCGTCTTCGGAGATGCTGCCTGCGAAGCTGGAGTGGCGAGAGCGGCCTTCGTGTGGTGAGGCGGCGCTGATGGAGGAGGAGATTGTGGAGATGGATTCGCTAGAGATATTGAGGTGGGAAGTGCTGTAGATGAGGTTGTTGTGGAAGATGGTGGCTTCGTCTTCGGCGTCTGAATCGTCGTCGAAGCCGTAACCTGAACCACCTTCGCCTACTATTGCTGTATCGGTTGGAATGGATACGAGTGGTGCGTCTTCTGCGTAGTCGTCTGCTTTTCGTTTTGCGCAGGTAATCCGTGAATTTTCTTTCACTTCTTGATGATCGGCTATTCGTACGCGGTACGAGACGAGGGCTCCCGGTTGGACCTTGCAGTTCCGTCCAACAGAGGCTTCGCTGGCGATGATTGCTCTCTCGACTGTTGACCCATCCCCTACATAAACATCGTCCCAGATGTAAGCGTTGTGGATGGTAACGTTCTTCCCAATATGACATCTCCGCCCGATAATACTGTTGGACACCACGCTTCCATCCCCGATACTCGTATCCTTCCCTATTACAGTTCGCTTTCCCACTTTGCACGTCCTCGCCAGAATGACACCGTTCTCTTTGCAAAGTCCACCGCGCTCAAATCTGTAACTCTGATCTGCAAGGAGATTGCTGTCCGGGACCAGAGGATATGTCCACCTCCCTAGCACATCTTTGCTGACTGCCTCATAAGACTGCAAGTTAAAAACTCGCGCGGCATAATGTTCTTCAACAACTTCCGTATGGATCGTCTTTCCGTTCAATTCGTAGTCCTTTAGCACGCCATGCAGGAAATGCCTTCTAGGTACCTCGTAATCGAAAGACTCAGCCCACAATGCCAACACGTCAGGTGTGCAGATATCGATACCACAATCGATCAAGTCGGTCCTGATTTCGAGTTCGTGGTGGTCGGACAGCAATTCTGGGTCAATGTTGACATATTTGTTCGCTTGTAACGGGTTCATTTCTTCGTAATGTAGGCACCTGCTCTTCGTAGGATCCACCACAAAAACCGGCGTAATACCCTTCGACTTCGTGCGATGTGTACCCAGTCCGCCCGATCTCAAGATCAGAGTCATAATCGCATTCTTGTCCGCGATCCTTCTTGCTCTATGAGCAGCCAACGCAGCATCAATCGGTAGATTCGACACCAGATCTCCATGCACCAGCAAGAAATCACCAGTAATAAGATCCCGGGAATCAAGATCCCGCATTGCATCTCCTACAGATCTTGCAGTCGTCTTGACTATTTCTAGGGAGTTGAAAGGCGAGGCAGCGGATGAGGGATGCCATTTCGAGGCTTGAATATAGCGCTCTACTTCTGCCGTGTGTGCGCCGCAATAGATGTATATATCTGCCACTCCGGACATAGCGAGAAATTCGAGGGTGTATTCGATGAGGGGAGTATTGGCTAGTGGAAGGAGACACTGAGAGTGTTAGCCATTGCGACTTGTTCGTGCTATCTCTTGCGACATGCAAAATTACGGTCACTTACTCTTGGAGTCTCTAATGTGAAAGGATTGAATCTCGTCTCGAACGAGTCCGCAAGTACCTGAAGAAGCAAATCAGCTTTCCGATGCCCTATCCTATTCTTCAAGTAGGAACCCATACCACAGCTTGCAAAGTCTCCTCTCTATCATCCTCGACCTTCTTCGCAGCCGACGGACCTTTCTTCTTCGGCGCAGCTTTTCCCCCACCAGCAACCCCCCTCGCAGGCTTTTGCGCATGCGCCATCTCTACCACACCAATCAATCTTCCACGGACAGTTTCCTTGTCTCTCCTTAATTTATTATCGTTGTAATGTCTC
This sequence comes from Cadophora malorum, assembly GCA_017365405.1. Taxonomy (NCBI): domain Eukaryota; kingdom Fungi; phylum Ascomycota; class Leotiomycetes; order Helotiales; family Ploettnerulaceae; genus Cadophora; species Cadophora malorum. The sequence continues at coordinate 54,932 of JAFJYH010000195.1, read as the reverse complement.
AACGATTCTCGAGCAAGAGATACGGTTCTGCGTGATATGGTGGGGTTTGGTCTTGCAGCAAGTGTAGATGCAGGTGAGCTTGACTCACGAATTAAAAGTTGCCCATGCCACGAAATTTAGCGCAAGGCTGGTCCCGAAGGGCTGGGTTGGCCTAGAGAGCGCTCCAGCCTCGATCATACGATTGCTGCGGGCTGATGAGTCTAGACTCGTGGTGCCCAGGGGGGCTTCACTGCATGCTAAATGCTACTTTCAACGTCAGCCGTTCTTCTGTCTTCCTATATAATTTCCTTGTACACTTTGGACATTGTGCACTGTACACTTTGGACAGTGCCATGTTCGCTGCGATAATACCGATCTACCTCTCCCCTCAGCTCTGAATTTGGCGGGCTAGACGGGATTCAGATTCACGCCTTGACATATGGAAGACGTCCTATTAGCCACTCGACTATCAGGAGCTCTCTGGTCATTGGATCGTGTATTTTTTTATGATATCTAAGCTGCAGACCAATCGATCTTCATCAAATCACATTTATACCCCCAGCGCCATACCAGGCATCGAGCTGCTCCGCTCAACGCAATCCTAGACACTTCATTTCGGACGCCGCCGAGAACTAATACAGAAATCTTCCACCAGCGCCAAATATCGAATCGCAATGCCGACTAAGCACACGAGAACAGCCGAACCGGGTTCTGCCGTAAGAAAAGGCTCGAAAATATAGATACATGGAGCCCTTCATAGGTCGTTATCGAAGGAACGAGTCGCCAAACTGGATTTCTGTCGATCATTGCGGGAAACCGCTTGGAGGGTACATTCTTTGCCTCTTATCAGAATGCTCGTCTTGTGGTCCTCCATTCATATCAGAAATGACCCTGCGGTGTGCTCCTGTCCTGGGTGTTCCCATTTGAGGGTTTGGAGGTGGGGCAAAGCCAGCTTGTGGATGAGGATGTGTTGGGGTCATGGTGTACTGTCGGTTGTCTCCCATGGGTTGCATGTAGCCACCTGGCGTATTTCCTATTGGGGACGGTCCAGGAAGTTGACTTGGCGAGTGCCATGATGAAGCTGTCACCGGTGACTTGCCAGGGGAAGACTCATCTTTCAAAGATTGTGTTGCTGACAGTTGTCCCATATTCAGACCCAATGGGGCCTGGCCAGGGTTTGGAGTTACAAAGCCACCAGGGTGTCCCATCGGAGGTCCTCCAGTTGGTGGAAAAGGTGCGTTCTTTTTGAATTGGGACAAGTGTTTCTCTAAGGCTCGCAACATTCCTTCCTTGGTGAAAGGTTTTGGCAGAACATCATTCATACCTGACTCAATCAATATAAAGGACGATTGGGAGGCGTAGGAAGCTTACCATAACGGAAATACATGTCGATATCGTCGGCTCTTATGTTCGATGTCATGGCGATGATGGGCAGATTGGGTCTGATCTCTCGGATGCAAACTGTCGCAGAAACCCCATCTAGGTGTGGCATGATGATATCCATTAGAATAAGATCGAAATTTGTAGCTCCGTGGTTGATCTTATTGACTGCCTCAAGTCCATCGCGCTAGAACATGTCAATATTCAGTAGAGAAGGACGGGGTCGCACAACTTACAGCCGTTTCGACCCCACATTCAAAAGCCTGTAGGAATTTGGAACCGATCCGCGCGCAGACCTTGTCATCCTCGACCAGCAAAATTCGAGGCTTTGTCATCCCCCAAACGGAATCCGCCGAGCTCTTCTTCCGGCCGGGCACAGAGCTCACCTCCGACATCATCTCTGGCATGGCCGCCTCGACGGGTAGTAGACCGTTGGCAGGTAATGAGTAAGGTATGTTGTTGATATGTTCGCTGTTGATGGGGTCGATTCCATTTGTGTGTCCGACTGGGTAGACCATGTTATCCAGATCGTTGCCGACTGGATAGCCAATGTGGGCGCTCGAGTTCTCTGCTCTTGGGGCCATTGAGGAAGATCCTTGATCGGTCGGAGTTGCAGAATATTCGTTTCGAAGATGAAAGTCGTGGCTCATCTGTTCTAAGCCCTTGTCAGGCAGGTTGGCAGTCGAGAATTCTTCGAGCAGAGCCGAAGCCTTTTGCAATGGGGATGCTGGATGATCATCATCATTTGCATTTCCATCTCCTCCCATGCCCGAATTGCCAAATGGTCCCACGACGCGACTGGCTCGTCGCTGTTGAGCATCCACATCATGTAAGAATCCCATGACCCGGTGCATAACCCCGTCATGGTTCTTAACGAACTTCTGTAAGTTGACTACTTGCTGAAGTAAGGTAACATGGCCCTGGGCAAGGTCCTGGTACATCTCGGAAAGATGCTGAAGCTGTTGTTGGGTCGCCATTAATTGGCTATTGACAAGATCCATCTGGTGGGTGGGGAACTGCTCATCAATGTTTTGGGGAGCTTTGCGTGGGGCGGGGGCTTTTCTCCTGATGTTATCCAAAGAATCCTTCTTGTTCGCCTGGAACTCGGGGTGCTTAAACTCCCATGCCTGGTACCTGTTAGTGCATACGACGAATGAGTAGCACCATGGCTTGACTGACATTAGGTCCATATATTGACGGAGCGCTATCTTCGTTGTTCTGTCGGACTTTGTGGAAGTCATACTTGTTCAGCTGGCGAACGAAGGAAGCAAAGTTGCTATGCTTGAAGTGCTTTGGCAGGATATTCTTCGTGAACTTGTCATTCTGAGCAGGGCATCAGTACTTGCGACAACAGGTGGAAGACGGCTCGACGTACATCGAGCACCACAAAGCTTTCGCCGCCTTCGCCCCATCGAACAACATTGTCGTAAGAAGGGTCCTCGAGCATTCTAGAGCGCGTCAGATACTTGGCGCAACACTGCCTGATATAAGGCTGATGATAGTACGAATCGATTCATGCGTGCTGGCTTACTTATACAACTTGCGAACCTGTCAAGAGTCAGTAAGATGTCAAGATCAAGGCCAGCCTTCTGTCAAGGTAATACATACAAAGTCGCTGGAGTTATTGGCGGCAGGGCCACCCATATCGCCCTTATCCATTGTTGAGTCTAGAATATATATGAGTACCAGTGCTGTGGTATGAGTCTCTGTATCTCAATTGTGCTGTCGCATCAACCCCGGGTCCAGGGTCCAGAGCGTTCTTGTGAAGTTGAGGGGTCTGGATGCCGAAAAGTGGTCGGCCGGTCGAGGTGTGTGCTGCACGGGCGTGTACTGACGTAGCGAGACCAAGTAAGGCGAGGCGAGGCAAGGGAGGGAGCAGCGAATGGGGAATCTATGCCTTGGGTGAGAAACTCGACATGACTCTACTGCTGAAGGGCGGAATTGTGTCGAGGAGAAAAAGATGCGGCTCGGGGAAAGATAGCCTGGCCAGATTGACAGACTCGAGCGCAGTGATATTCGAGAAGCGGATTGGATTGACAGAGTAGTGTGAAAGAGTAGTCGAAACGAGCAGAGCAGAAGAGATCAGAGTGAGTGAGTGAGTGAGTGAGTTGAAGGCTTGCAGCGCAGGTGCAGTGCAAGTGGAGTGAAGTGAGCTAGCAAGGGCTACACCCTGCACAAAGCTAGCAAGGCGGGTCTTGAGATCGATCCTGGATGGACGGGAGGGCAAGTGTGAGCGACGCCACCCAATTGAGGCACCCCAAAAGAACGGACCAGGAGGCGTTAACTAGATTGCCTAGGGGTAGGGGAACTGGCAGGAGTAAAGCTTTGGAGGCTCTTGATAGTCAAACGCCATCAGCCAGCAGCCCTCCACGGAGAAATTCTGCATGAAGCGAGGGACCTGGTGGTGAAAGGGGTGACTTTAATAAAGCCCATCTGCTCACTATCATCTGCCTAAATTGCATACACAGCTTAAGCGATCCGGCCGAGCATCAGATTCGGACAAGATCATCATCACACTTTGGAGATGTTTGCAGAGTGCAGCCAGCCAGGTGAACAGAAGAAGCAAATACTTGTACAAGTCAAAGTCGCGTTATTATTGTGACAGAACCCAGCTCTGCAGGACCATCTGCACGCCTCTGCATCTTTCTATTCCATCTATTCATGTCATGTCTGCTCGGCGTCCTTCCCCGCGCTGCTCACCGCGTCGTGCTGCATCTTCTTGATGGGTCCTCACCCTTCGACTTTTCATATCAAGCCTTGCTCCTTTGCCTCGCGTGGCAAGGTTGGGTTGGGTGGTGCAGTGCCAATTCTCGCCGAAATCCAAAAATCCCAGCCGCTTGGGACCCCAGAAATGACGTCTGAACCACCCTGAACCACATCCGAGGCCCCGCCACAAGACAGACAGGAGGGAACGCAACGCCCCCCTCCCCCCTGGCAAACTCTAACATCTCCATGTTCGCTTCCGCTCATCGCTCATGCATGTCCATCTGCTCATAGCTTGAAGCTCCAGAGGTCCTTGAAAGGAAGAGTGAGGTTATCGTCATATGATAACAACATCGAGCTATATTGACAGAGGACCACAACGGCACGGATCACAGCTCCCGAAATGGCTGATCGGCTGCTTAAAGCTTGCATGCCGAATCCCTCTGTTCCTCTTGCTGCTCTTGTCATGGTTGACGGCCTATCAGCCCGCGTACTCCAGAGTTCCGGATGATCTTCTCCTTTAACTGACACTCACGCGCTTAGGGACCGCGATCAGCGTCACTCTCCGCACTTACATTGGCGCAGCCAGATTCATTGTTATTGGCATAGGCTGTACGAATCGACACTCTGGAGCTGCCATGCGAAGGAGGGGGGCATTCCTTACCAGCCTCGTCGGTGCCAAAATTCCGAGGTTCAGCTACACCCGGGAGAAAGCTACCCTGAAGCTAGAGGTAGCTCAACCACTGACAACAGCAACTCGAAAGTTACATTGTGCTCTTGCGCGTCGAATTTAGAGGGTAGCTTCACTTGGATTAAAGCGATCCTTTAACTGCTCTAGCGGGGAGAACATAAGATGCTCAGCTCATATCCATACCCCCACTCATTATTCTGCGACCAAAATCGAAGTCGCAAATCTCCAAACCGAGGGCGGACAAGGGTTCGAAATCTCAATGGAGCTCGCTTCCCCACCGACCAGGGTAGGTAAAATGATAATAAATAATGATGGACACATGAGCCAATAGGAAGTCACCATTCAGCTATGCGGCTGGCGATAACAAATTACAAGTAAGATCATAGCAATTGCACGTCAGCCATGCCATCATCAAAGCGAGAAGAAAGTTCAGACGACAAACCAGACACGCTGGACGGATTTTAGAGGTGTTACAGGTATGGCTGAAACATAGCTAGCCTCCGAACCCTGCTGCCTCTTGGCATCCGGGACATCGGAGAGAAAAGACAAGGTTCAAAAGCAACATTTGTACAACCAGCAGGCAAGTCATTTCCATCCCTGTGGTGATCTCCGTATACTCCAAGATTCAAGTTGCGATCAGTTTTTCCCTCCATTCTGTACTTCCAGGCTGCCCGAAACAGTACTTTGGGTACTGCTTTTGTTCACCAGTCTTTGACTTCTACGTCCGACAAGTTTTTCAAACTCAATTTGAACATCAAGACTTTTCGGATGTCGCCTGTTGAAGTAAAAATTGGCGTCGGCGTCCACCACACCAGAGACGCTACTACAACGTCTCTCGAGCCTCCTCAGACTGGTCTGTAAACTTCTGTAGCCACAAATTAGCTCGTTCACGAAGCCTCACATTTGAACACTGGCAAATGACCAGGAAGAAAATGTAGCTGACGAGCTGGACGACCTTTCAAAGGGGCCTTCGCCGGTGGGCACCATACTAGAGAGCTCCAACATACTCTGAAATTTTCAAGTAAATTTCATCCGAGCTGCAAGGGATATCATCGAACTGCACTCTGTAACTGGTCTCTTATTTTGGAAATGCAACTTTGCTCGTCCCCATTAACACCCAAGCCAGCAATAGCAACTGTCTTGTCCCTGGATTTCAAGCCCCGGATAACCTCCACGTCTGATCTGGGACACTTCAACACCTACACAGATGATCAGGGCTAGAACGTCTCTGGAATTTGAAAATTAGCTTACTTTACTAAAAAGTTCCCTGACAGCCTTGTTCGCCTCGCCATCTCTGGGCTGGGCAGATACACAAACTTCGATTATGGAATCCGAGACTGAGATGATCCCCTCTCGTTGCTTGCTCGCACCTGGTTTGACGTGACATTGAATATGAATGAAACTCAATGCCGATTTAGCAGATGAGGCTACGTGACGAATTGCGAGAAGTGAAGTCATGATATTAGTCGAGCAAAATGAAGCTAGCGGAGTATTTCAGCAGATGCACCAGCTCAAAGACATCACGACTGCCGCCAAGCCAAGCGAGGCTGAGAAATGTTCGCGACAGGAAGAACGACCGGACCGACTGATCAATGATTCCGCAACCATTCACTTTCTTCCAATACCACCACACCGAAACTTTCGCCTCTCCTCTTGATATACAATCGCCCTCAAGTCCCCTCCAAAGTGTCTGGATTTTTCAATAAGCTGCGTTTTGTGAGCGCAGCCTTCCCGAAAATGGCACGCAGCTACCCACACGGCAACAACAACGGGCCTCAACCTCCTTACACATTGACGGCTCTCAACAGGTGGTCTGTTGCAGATAAAGATCAGCTACCAGGTAGTGCTCTTCCAGTATCTGCTGTTATATACTGACCTCACTGAAGCTGTCCACACTATCAAGGCGTTGCACGTCTACGATTTCGACAATACCTGTGAGTACACTCCTTCTAGCCATGTTGATCCGTTGCTGAAATCTTTTAGTGTTCAACAGCCCCCTCCCCAATCCTAAGCTATGGAACGGTCCTACAATTGGCTTCCTGCAATCTCAAGACACGTTTGCGACTGGGGGATGGTGGCACGACTCGAGAATACTTGCCGCAACCGGCGAGGGTCTTGAGAAGGAAGAGCCCCGGGCGTGGGAAGGATGGTGGAACGAGAAAATTGTCGAGCTCATCCAGTTGAGCATGCAACAAAAAGACGCACTTTCGATTCTGCTCACTGGTCGGTCCGAGAACGGGTTCGCGGAATTGGTAAAGAAGATGGTCAAGTCTAAAGGCCTCGAGTTCGATATCATATCCTTGAAACCTGCGGCAGGTCCGAATAATCAGCGATTTTCGAGTACCATGAACTTCAAGCAAGTCTTCTTGGAGAGCTTGATGGAGACATATAAGGGTGCGGACGAGATCAGAGTCTATGAAGACAGGGTGAAGCATACGAAGGGATTCAGAGATTTCTTCATGGACTACAACAAACGTCAGAATGGTATTGGTGGTACCCCAACTCGAGGTCCTATCACTGCAGAAGTCGTTCAGGTTGCAGATGGAGCTACCCAGCTCGATCCTGTCCAAGAAGCTGCAGAAGTTCAACGAATCATCAATGACCACAACCTTGCTATAACAAATGGCAAGCGTGGTCAACGTCTTCAGATCAAGAAGACAGTTTTCTATACCGGCTATTTGATCAGCAACACTGACACTCAGAAGCTGCTTACTCTAGCTCAGCTACCACCTAGCATGCCAGACACTGAGATGAAGTTCCTTGCCAACAACGTCCTCATCACACCGCGGCCATGCCAGGCCAGCATTCTCGAGAAAGTAGGTGGCATGGGCAGCAAGACAACTTGGGAAGTCACCGGCACAGCTGTCTACGAGAACAAGATCTGGGCCGCCTGTGTACGTCCTGTGCCAGAGACCAAAAAGTATTACACCGAGAACCCCGTTCCTATTGTCGTTCTAGCTCTGCGCAAAGGCGCAAGACCTATCGACGCAGGTAAGATACAGAACTGGCAACCAGTGCCACCAGAGAAACAGTATGTTTTCGAGAGTATCGTTGGAGAGAAAGTGCTGCTCCGGATCGAGGAGGAAGATCAAGGAGAAAATGAGTATGAGAGCCTTTTCCCAACAAAGACTCACAAGCGCAAACATGCGCCTGACGATGACACCGTAAACAGGCGAGAAAGCGGCCAGTTTGGAAACGGGAACAGTACTCCTTCTAGTAATCGGGGCTACCATCAGAATCACAGCGGTGGAGTACGAGGTGGGCGCGGTAACAACAATTTCCGTGGCAATGGCCAGCGTGGTGGGCGAGGAGGAGGTCGGGGTAATGGTGGTCGGGGCAGGGGTCGTGGAGGTGGCTTCAACTACAGGTCTCTCGACGATGTTGGAGAGAAACCAAATGCTGCACCCCCGTCCTACAATGCTGCGGTCTCATATGAGGAATTCCCACCTCTGCAAAAGCAGTACCAGACTCCACAGCAACTTGTTCAACAACAATTCCAGCAGTACCAGCAATATCAGCAGCAAATGCAAGCCAAGAACGGAGGTGCGAACAAGGGAGGTGGAGGCGGAGGCGGAACGGGAGAATTGCAATACTTCTAGGCCGTCTGTCCTTGCTGAAGCCTGATGTTCTATGATGCGGATAGAAGTGTACAGTACTTTTCCTGGACTCGAGACTGGGATATGGTTTCGATTCACATGTGCATGGCTGGTGTTTGGGAGTATGTATGGATTATCTGGCTGGAGCATATTACTTGCAGGTTTAGTCTTATGCGGTTGCGAGCTTGCATGTTAGGGTTAGTTGTAGAAGGATGGGTCGTATACAGCTCTAGCTGCGTTACTTTTGAGTGGCGTTTACGATTGGGTCTGAGTCTAGGTGACAGGTTTCGGTTTCCTGATTTGCATTGTATGGCTTTGAGAAGTCTTGATTGGAGGGAACATGCAGTCTTTTCTGTCAAAACACAACTAGGACCTCGTCGCTTCCAGACGTGAGATGAACGTCGTGAGGATGTTGACTTTGTCTTCCGGCATTACAGCTGACTAAGAATGCATGCTGAGCATATTCTGATCTCTGTTCATCTTGCATGCCACATTCTCACTTTGTGCTGTCTCAAACCCATCTGCATGCTCTGCTCCGTCTTTCTATGTGGTAATTTAGGTATGATTAGACTGCGTCTTAGACTCCTGGGCGGTATTGCTAGTTCTTGATGTTACAGTCGGGCAAATTAGTTGCCAAATGTTCGCATGGCTGGACTGTTGAAGTACCCGAGTGACGTCTCGGTTGCCATTTTATTGTTAATTACACATTTCGCACTCGCTTGTCACTTGTCAAAGTTTTGTAGTCATCAATGCATTTGGAAAGTGGTGGATCTCGGGTAGCTTGCATTTGAGCAGCTACCGTTTCGAAGCTTTTGAAGGCCGCAGGTTTCTACGCTTCGAATACTTATGGGTATATCAGATAACACAAGTGACATCTAACTTATCCACGATTTCCATACCACATATGTGGGTTTGTCGTTTCAGATGCCCGAATAGTCCCCGTCCCAGGACTTACGGCCAGACCTGCTGTCCGCGCAGCCATATCATGCTACCCGGTGATTGTTCACGCCTTGTCTCCTCCCTCAACTCTTAAATGTATGACTCTTCCCCGCTCTCTCAGTCTGTAACCTCCTCATCCCCTTCGGCGCATCCATACTCTTCACATACGGATCGAAGGGCTTCTTCTTCCTCCCGTCCTTCTCACCATCTCTCTTCCCATGTAACACTGATTCGGCCTTGTTGTAATCAAAGACTTCATCATCATCCTCCTCGTCAGCAGCCCCCTCCGCATCTTCAATATCAACGTCCATCTCCCCAGCTGCCTCTTCCTCCGCTGCTTTCTTCGCCGCCTTCTTTGCGGCTTTCTTCTCTGCTTTCCGCTGGCGTTTGGCAGCTGCTTTCTGCTGCTCTTCGGTATCGAGCGAGATGTCGAATTCGCCGTTTCCTTCCTCGGCTTCAGACATGACTTCGCTCTTGCGCTTTGAGCCACGCTTGAGGGTAAATGGTTCATCACTCTTCTTCTCCTCTTTGGCTGGTGGGCTAGGTGGCAGCGGCGTCTCCTTCGCGATTTCGACTTGTTCTGCGAAGCCTTGCGGAGTGCCAAAAATTTCCGAGTTGAGGGGTGGGAGGGGAATGGCCAGGCGGAGATTGTCGTTTTGAGGTTGACTTGTGCTAGGTGCGTCCCAGACACTGCTTCCGAATGCACCACCCCAAAAGGTGGAGTTGTCGCTGCGGAGGTCGCCTTCATCCATTACGGCGACGAGGGTCTTTGCAGTCACAGTTGGACCTGAACTTGGAGACGACGCTTTGGCTTTCGTCTTCGCAGCTGGGTTTGCGTTTTCAGGCCGCAGGATGTCCATCATGCTTGGCCCGTCTTTACCTTGGGATCGAGCGTTTTTGACAAGATTTAACAGTTCTCCCGCGCGAGATTTGACCCCATGAGAGACAGGATGGGCTAGACGGAGCAGAGCAACCATATCCATAGGTAGGTTTTTTGCAATGCTCAGTAGGGCATGTTGGGCAAGAACATAAGCTGGGCTATCGTCGTCTATTCGGGCGATCTTATCTCGCCACTCATGGACGGCTCTGAAGACAGCAAATTGCTCCTTATCTAGAAGCGATGGCGTCTTGAGTAATTGTGAGTACCATCCTCCAGGCCCCTTTCCACTATCTGTGTTGTAGACTTGGCGCTCATAGCGCTGGAGAGAGGTCTCTTTGGACTTCTGAAGTGTAGTTTCCAGACGGTTCTCATCTGGAATCTCAGGTTTTGACCTGTCTATTAGCTCGTTTCGCATGTTGTCGAAGATATATAGCAGGAAATGGGTGTCAGCTCTGGCGTAAAAGAACATTTCTTCTGGCAGCGGTCTGTGATGTCAGTATTCGTTCAAATGACCCTGATTTCTTCTTACCGGATTCTCCAGTCGGCCATTTGGTATTGCTTGTCGGCATCAAAGTTGATAAACTTCTTGAGCAGGAAAGCCAAACTTCCTCCAGCGTAACCTAAAGATCGGCTTGCATGGTGAGTATCGAACAGACCAACGACGTAAAGGCCGAGATCTCGTTGAAGCCATGTGATATCCATATAGGCTCCATGGAATACTTTGACGATCTTAGGATCGGCAAAAACCTCGTTCAGGACTTGCAGATTTTGTCTCCATGGCTTCAGAGTGTCTACGATCCAATCCTTGTCGCGAGTGCTGATTTGCATCAAGGAAACTAAACCAACGTAGGATCTCAGATCATGATGTTCTAGGTCAATCGCAATTTCAGTAGCTGCCTTGAGTTCTTCAAGCATTTCTGAGACACCCTCTTCCGTATCTACGAAAGTTGCTGTAGTACTTTCGAAAGGCAAGTACGGAATGGGTTCTGCTTTCTGGTACATCGATTCGGGGTATTGTAGATTCAAGATCTCTGTCTCGTAAGGATGGCGGTGCCTGAAAAATGTGTCAGTATTGTCTCGTCTGACCAGAGACAGCGTGTTTCCCATCTCCTTCAATCTTTTTTTGCGTCTTTTGAATGACGTTCTCTGTGACTTTGTCAAGCCCTCAGGTATAGAAGGAATCGGAGGTAGACAAAGCTGTGGAAGAAAAATGGAGTAGTCATACTGTATTTGGCCGAAATCATTCGTGAAAGTGGGTAGGCTATCTTTGAGGGGGATCGTAGCATGGGGTTTCGAGGTCAGAAGAGGCTTCCAAGGCGATTCATCATTATTGTCAGGTTTGACATCGAACGCTAGCTGAGGCTTCACCAGATTCTGGTTTCTGTATGTGTTTCCGCCCTGCTTCTTGGACCTCGAAGGTATCTGTGTATCGTAAGCTTCTGGCGGGAATTGAGGGGAAAATTGCCTACCTGAGTCGAGGGTTCGGCGGTCGTTGTGTCCTTGCGCTTGATTACACCAGTGTATTCATCGAGGCAAGTGTCTGACTTCTCCAACAAAGAATCCACAACATCCACCACATTGCGCCAATTGTTCTCTACATCGTCAGAATCCTCTAAAGTGGGCGCCCGAAGATCTGATATTGAAGCTGCGGATTTGAGTAATGCGCTTGCCAGAGCAAGCACGCGCTCGCTTTGTTCGTCGAGAGCGGTTCCAACTTCAGGATTGAAGGATCGATGGAAACCTAAATCTTCTGCAGATATTTGGCCAGTGGTTCGTGTCGTTGAAATCAATGCAGCTTGCAGCTGGTCCTGTAAAGACTTGAAATCATTTGTTTCGTCCATCGCCGAAAATTTGATGCTCTGAGTTTGTTGTAATGAAATGCTTCGCAAAGGGAATTGTAGACCTTCAAAAAATCATACCCCTGTCAACAATAAACTTTAGCTTCTCAGCCTCGCGCTAGCTATCGCTGCCGCCTCGTCTCAATGTTGCCTTCTTGGCCTTGCCGCAAGTCACTTTCATTCAACAAACAGATATCAAAATGTCGGCGTCTTTGGCTCCGGAATGCAACGAGGTGAAAGAGTAAGTTCAGGTCATATCTTCTCTAGTAATTAACTAAGGCCAATAGACGTTATGATTCCTGCTTCCTGAAATGGTATAGCGAAAGTTGGTCATTCGCCTCCTGTTAAGGATAGCTTGACTCACGATAGAGCAGAATATCTACGGGGACAAGGCACTACAGATGAATGTGCTCCTCTGTTCAAGGATTACAAGAAGTGCTTAACCGTCAGCCACCCTTTCAGTTCTCAACCGAACACATCTAACTTGATTTAGACTGCTCTCAAAGAACGCGGAATCGACAAGATGTTAGAGGAGGCTAGAGAAGATCACAAGGAAAACGATGCAGCTCTTATGGATCGAAAATGTAAGCAAAAGTTCTTGATTCTAGAAACGACTAACTAACTTGGCACCTAAGAATAAGGATGTAAAAGTGTTGGTATTTTGGTTGTTCCCGATTTGTACAGTACTTGTAGCGGCATTGGGTTGGCGTTACAGTGGGACCTTCGCAACGGGCGAACTCCTTTCACAAGGCATTATGAATCATAATGAGTTCTACTTCATATGTCTACATAATAGTATGAACCACAATACAACTCCATACTTCAGTTCGACCTCGACCTTGTGCAAACTTTTCTACTTCTAAAATTAGCTAGATTTTGCCATTCGAAAGAGGAGCGAAATGGTTTCATTCGACTCTCACATAGGACGCCATATTGTGTGTATAGACCTTGGAAATCAGACTGCTCTAAATATTGATAGGTATAGCATTTTAAAGGCAGAACTTCTGAAGCGGAGATGCCCCAAAGATTTCTCTCTCCCCTCCAGCGACTCTGGAGAAATGATTCAATATTTTCGAATCAAAAAGTATCCCTTTCCACCAGTATTGAAGGCTCATGAGAGTAGTATGGGACACAATAAAGTTAAGGGAAGACATAATATATTCTGTTGACTTTAGGTAAGTTCTGGGTCAGTGGGTATAATCCGGGTAACGTGACGAGGCTTAGTTTCGACCCCTGCGAGATCGTGAGAAGACGGGGAACTTGGAAATTGCATTTATGGATCAGCCTCCTCATTTCTGTACCACTTTACAACATGCCGAGAGCCTCGTCTCCTCATCGCTAATATGGGAGAGTTTGCTCCAATCTGATCATAACGTCACGATTTCTGTGATAACTTGTCTCACTCTCATTATCGATTTTCAAGCACCAGCCACAAGTTCAAGCTTCAAGTCCGCGCAAGCTGTTCTGTCGGCTCCCCACACAAGAGCCAGACAAGAGGATACCACCCACGAGAACGGTGATGCCCAAGCAACCAGTAGAGATTCATGCACCCCTTCTCAATCCTCACTCTTGCGATCTTCGTAGCCGGCTACATCACTGCGAGGTGGGATCTTGTTACCAGACTTTATGATCTTGCGATATTCGCCTGGGATCACGGTGTTGTCGTAAGTCCCAAAGCTCTATCCAACTGCCACAACAGGATTCTGATCTTGGATCCATAGGCGCGCACGGCAAAAGGCTTCGCCATTCTGTCCTTATTCTTCTTTCTCTTCATAATCCCAGTAGAAAGGCTCGCCTCGAGAGAAACAGACTTGGTGGGCATAAATGTCCTCGGCGCATTGCAGGTAGCTAATGCAATTGTAGCATCCACGAGCTGGAAGTGCAGGGATTTCTGCGAGGGAACAACTTCGTCGGCGAGGATCATTCTAGAGGGACATTCGAAGAGAAAAAGCTGTCATGCCCGAGCATGATGGGCTCATGAGGATATTTTGGCCCCTGGACATACCAAAATCCGACTCCCCTGGCGTAATTGTGGGATGGAGGAATTCAGGGCTGGATGTTTTTGTCGTGGCAATACTGGAGGACGTCGACGTGAGTAATGGGAGTGTCGTCAACCAGGGATTGACTGACGTCGAGCCAGGCGCGGAATGTAGAAAATGCTTTGAAAGTTGGGACTTTATTTCGAAATGCCGCACACCCCATCGCACGAATACATGAACTATGTGGACAAACGTCAATGCATGTTCTGGGACTTGCGAACACCCCAGGGGTCGAAGTCGAAAATCTGCAGATGCATGCGGTCATAGGGTCGAGTTCCAAAACACCCCAGATATACTGCGCAAGGGCATCCACAATACAGATCATTGGATTCGACAGGCCACTACCACACCGAATGCAATACATATCATTGAACCCGATATCTTTGGCTTTGGGAGATAAGTCCGAAGTGGCAACTCATGCACCAGGTACCGTTGATGCAGAAGAGGAACGCGAAGAGTTGAAGAATAGGATGAAAGTGAAAGCCCTGGTCGAAAAGCTAAAACTTCACACTATTGCCAAACATCCCGCCTCACCGAAAGAACTTGCCCTTCCGAGAATTGTCAATCAAATTAACTGTTCATCCGAACTGCACGCGCTCCTTCAGAAAAATATCTCGCTTGTTGGTAGGCGATCTAGGCGAAGTTTGAGCGTATCAGAACGTGTTGTGGAATCTGCCACAACAATGAAAGACTTCGTAGTCCTGGCTATCTGGCAGATTATCACTGTCTATCTGTACCCAATAATACGACGAGCTTTTATAATTGGGTTGTTGGGGCATCGGATAGCTGCTGAGACTTTGCTTTTGGTGTTGGAGTGGAGGGCTAAGCCGGATTATGCTGCTTTGAAGGATATTTCAGCAACAGCTCAGCAAGTGGAGATCCGTCTTCTCCAATTCTCGTACTGGCCCCTGCAAGTAAGTTTTCCCTTCTCTTTTTCTATATTCCCTTGGCCAAATACCCCGAATGTCGCCAAATTGGAATCAACAATGGCTGGCTCCTTCAATGTCCTCACACTGGATTCGACAATGGACTCGCTTGTGGACGTTCCTTCCTTGGGATGTACCTTCCTGGAGCTGAGCGGTACATGAGATTGCACTACCTTGTTGAGCACACATTGCTTTGCAGGTGCCTTCACTTCTGGTGAAGATGGACTTGCTAGCTGGGCGTACCTGCCCTTTGCAAGGAGATGCCTATATCTTCTACCTCTGCCCTCATTCTTCTCACAACTCTCCAAACTTCTACATCAACAACACAACTCCTTCAGCACTGTACCATAGTCAACAAGGCAAACTGCGAGCTTCTCCTGTGCTGCAAGGTGAGAGGTAAGCCTGATCCCTACTCTACCACCAAGGTCATAGGTTGATTAGATACCCAGCGTCAAGGCGTATCGGCGGCGTCGGTGTGAGGCTCTTGACCATAGTCAACAAGGTTGGACCTGTGGCTATTTGAGATTGCTTGAGTGAGTTCATAGCCTCTCGATTGCGAAGATTGCTTGCTAATAAGATCAAGGATCCTGATGTGCACCATATTGAGGACCTACCAGTCGTTGGCGTCAGACAGCGTCAGATTCATCGCACTCGACCACCATCTCTATTGAATGGGTAGTGTCGATTCGGACGCATTTCAGCATATTCGTCTCGGTGATTGTGTCTCGTGGCGCACGATGGCTACCAACACCATTCTTCAACTTCTCCTGCTCCTCACATGGGACTGCATCACATCAGCTACAGTCAAGAATCCACTCTACGGCATCTTCTTCACTAGCTTTGTGGTCCTAGCAGAGCTTGTGTCTGCTGTCAGCCTGACGTTTGCTGATGGTCTCTTCGAAACCTTGCGATCTGCGAATCCACCTACCATTGCATGGCTGAAATCCCTTCCTACCGAACTCGAGAAGAAATGGGCTGTTTACCTCCTCGTTCTTGAAAAGGCAGGATCACGCCCTCGAGTCTACATTGGTTCTTCTACATGCAAAGACCGCGGTGTCAGGGCACGCTTCAAGCAGTACGAAGATGAGTTGTGGTTGCCCACTAACATCGAGATTTCCCTTCATGATGGGTTCACCATCACGAGCAGAGGATTGCTTGCCTGGACTCCCATTCCATCACCTGCATTTCAACCGGTCATCCGCCTGTTCTTCCTCGCACTCGAAGCCACTTTGGCACACGCACTCTGGTCAATGAGTAGCACATACAGCAATGATGCACTGCTCCGACTCTGTCCTTGACCTGTCGATACTCTGCCGTACGATGGTCTCTGTTCCCACAGCTGCCTGCGTGAAGGTGTCAAGGGTGATTTCAAGTTGACTCCTGAGGAGCGTGAGCAGAAAGCAGCCGAGCTCAAGCGCCACATCGCTGAGCGTATGAAAGTGGTTTCGAAAAACCATGTTCAACGTCAGAGGGAGAAAAATCTTGCAGCTTATCTCGACTACCACAATACCATGCCAAAGAAGTACTATCGCGAGGACCGGGCAAGATTCCTTTCCACCAAGAAGAGATCCGTGAAGAAAGTTATGGAGACCCAGAAGCACTACTGTGACCCATGTCGCATGTCTTGCAAGACCCCTCGGGCTCTTGCCGAGCACAAGGGCCCAAAGCACCGGAGACAAGTCGGAGACATTGACATTCTGAAGGGTCTTAGGCCGGATAAAGCCAGGAACATCCTTGAGAAGAAGTTCTATTGCAAGCCATGCGACAAGCCCTTTCCCAGCAAGACACTCCTGAGAAATCACGAGAAGACCAAGATTCACCTACAGCGACTACCAGGCGGTATCCATGCTACCACTTAGGAGCCTGAGTACCACTGGTCATTACCGTCATTATCGCCGTTGTCGTTCATGTTCTGTATCTCCTTACAAACATTGCTACCACGATCTTTTCAGACCTCAGACGCCGCCTGATCAACGACGTCGATGTCATCGTGGACCACGTTTCTAGAATCGTTTTCGCTTAATTGCTGCAAATCGACATTTCCGATTTACTTCACTGCATAACTATGCTGCTTGAAGCCTACCAGCGACGGCAATCGACACACACATATATCTCCATAGCGGTGCATCTCGTCTTCTCAAACCCATCTCATGTTTCGAGTCACGATCTACCCTGAATCAGGCGATAGGGGGCCACTAAGTCTGCTTGGAGTGTGATGACGTCTTTCATCTTGTGGCGCTGCTATTCTGTTATGTTCACCACGGTCATCAAGAGCATCAATTCGTGCTGGAGGCTTTGGCAAATGCCAACTCTGAAGGACATACTCTCTCGGCTCTCGGGAGTGTACTATCATTAACTTTGAACTTTGCAGGGGCTGGATTTTTGGAGCTTAACATTTTTCTTTTTGTCGTGTTGTCTATGGGTTGCTTCTAACACATCTTAGTATGTTACATTACGTGAGAGGAAGAGAGACTGGGAGAGTGTCACAGATAGCCATCCAGATTATATCAGATTCTACAACTCAATCTGGCTGGTGTGCAATGATGTTTGTAACCAATTGTACATTTCTTTTCCCTGAATAAGCTGCTGACCACTTCCAATCCAAAAGGTCATCATCGGCATAGCGCTTGGAAGTTTCATCATAGATAACGCTACCTGGCTCGCGGAAGCCATCTACGAATTTCTCCGTCTGTACTCAGTCTACGCCCTGCAACGCACAATTGACTGGCTTATGTACTGGCCGTATGAGCCCCAGTCCTTCTACATATGGTATTATGAACTGACTTGCCGATTTATAGTGGAGGTTTGAAGCTCAACAATGAGCTTGCTGCTTTTCTTGGTGACCTCTTTCTGGTAAGATGACCCCTGTTTCAATGTTTCTGCATGTACTAAGTCTTCCACAGTGGGTGATCGACCATTGGCTTGCCTGCATCGAAACACTGCGACCTGTATTACCTCATGTTATTTGGTTTATCGGCTTTTCCAGCTTTGCAGGCGCCAGCATGCCGATAGCTCTTTTCTCAGATCTGCTTTCAATACTGACCCTCCATATTTACTCGTTCTACCTCGCCTCTGCACGAATCTTCAATTGGCAATACACGATCCTACTGTCACTTTTCCAACTCTTCCGTGGAAAGAAGCACAATGTGCTCAGGAAACGTATCGACTCTTGCGACTACGATCTTGACCAGTTACTCCTTGGCACTATCTTGTTCACACTACTCTTTTTCTTGCTGCCAACTGTGATTGTGTTTTATCTCACTTTCGCATGTGCACGCATGGCCATTATCTCTCTCAAAGCTGCCCTGGACACCCTCCTTGCATGCCTGAACCATTTCCCTCTGTTCGCTCTGATGTTGCGAATCAAAGATTCTCAGCGACTTCCAGGTATGGAACCGCCTATGCTCTCCCATAAATGTATTCTAACGTATGCTAGGTGGTATCTGTTTTGAGCTTCGAGATGCCCAACTCATTACCTCTGCGCCAAATAACCTCAGAGTACCACCAACTTCACACATCTACCTCAAGGTAAGCGTGACTCGTGCCGAAAACGATTGAAACCTCTACTGACAAGTACCAGTCTGTTCCTCTCACTTTTCGGGCAATGTTCCACCAATACTTCCAGCTTGGCCACCGAATTAGGAAACATTATATGTCGCCTCGTGTATTACTTGGCCTCGCAACTGGCAAATTCGTTCCCCCAATCCATCGCAAGAATCTTTACAGCCTGCAATACAGCATGCTACCGGCCAAGCGAGCTGGAGTGATGGAGATGTGGCACGCATTGACAGCGGAAGGGCCCAAAAAGTTGAGTGCGTATGATATCAAGGTCAATGGCAAACGGCTTAATGGGACGCGGAGGCAGTACTGGCACTAGACATAATGGGTATGGCGATGATGGGATAACTTCTTGCATACCAAGCAATTGTACATGAATAGAAGTAATGATAATATATGGGAAAGTACCAAGCAACATAGCCAGACGTTCACGACGCTTGGCCTTTTTACTGCAAGCCGGATTTCGGTCAGAGGTAGTCAATTGACCAATATCACCCCTTCGCTAAGCCAGCGCCCCACCAAATTCACCCACCCACAAAGAAACATGGAGAAAATTTCATGGGTAACTTGTAACGAAATAAGCACTTCCAATCATATGTCACAGCATATTCGAGCTTAAAGACACCTGTCCCTCGTGGCGCAATTGGCTAGCGCGTAAGCATCTCCGGCTCGTTTTCGAAACAATCATCGTTCTAATTATCATCCAGGTTCGACTGTTACAAAGCAGATAATCGAGAGGTTGGTGGTTCGAGCCCACCCGAGGGAGTAATTCCTTTTTTGCACCTTTTGCATCCTTCTTGATGCTTATTATAGTGCCCTTAAATAATGCCGAAGTGTGTTTGCCTCCAATACTTTATCATAATCAAAACTACCCACTGGAAAACTTCCAACTTCCACCTTACCTTATCATGTTTGCAGGCTCGTGTATTTTACTTTATTCTTCAAACCTGTCATTTAGAGATCTAGGTGTCGAAGGGTCCTCCAATGGTAGAGACTCAGGTGTAAAATTAAAGATTGTCTATGCACTTACTCGATTGTTTTGAACCTGGGAAGATCCCTGCAGCTGATTGATTTTCCGCAAGCTTCCACTCTTTCAGTTTCCTATGCTTGTTTTGTCCACATATGCCTTGCCGAGTTTGCTGACGAGGAATGAAGAATTTCGGCTACGACATCCCTGTAATGGTCACGCCAAGACCCATGCTATTTGATATGTTGGCAAAAAGCAGGAAATTGATCATGGAGTAACCATTCCATATCGGAAGGCCGTCATCCTCACAGAACTCTATTGATTTCCCTTCACATCTTTAAAAATGACCCAACATTCATCGATCTCTTTTGAACGTAGTCCAACATGTTGGGCTCGAAAAACAGAACCAGATATTTCCATACCAGGCCGCTAGGTTCCGTCTCACGACTGGGCCAGATTCAGCTGATTATGTTCAGAATAATGCCCTTGCGGACCGTCTTTTCAAGATGAGCCGTCTTCAAAACTCGGTTCTGCGAAATGATTGTGCAACAGTTCGGCTTCTCCATTAAAGTATATCTATCTATTTCGGACGAGTCTCCGGGTTGCTAGTATGCCTTCTAGATCTTGGAGTTACAACTGAAAATTCTAGCTTTGGTTGGCTGCGAACTCTTCTGTCTCCGTGTACTGATGATGGTCTTGCGCCCGGGAGTGCGGGTCTCAAAAACATCTGGGAAGATCCCCCGTCAGGCAGTGTTTCTGTCGTCTCTTTCTTCGGTGGCTGAGGTGCCTCTATCCTTTGGTCTGTATGATTTTCACCATCGTCATCATCGTCATCATCCTCTCCGAATGTGCCCTTCCACGGCCCTTGAAGTATAGGGGCAGACTGTGCGTGCGCCCTGAGTCGATGGTTCTCCTCCCACTCTGCAGCATCCCACAGCCTCTGCGCCGCCCTCTCCCCCTCCTCCAAGATATCCGTGGTATCAATCTCGCAGGTGAAGGTTGGCACAACAGCAGGAGTTGGCTTCAGAGGAGTGATGTCGAAATATGGACGCGTTGGTTTGACAGGAAACATATCCTTCATCCAGGCTAATGCAGTTGTGGAACTCGACGGCCGGGTTTTGACCAGAGCTTGCGAAGTGCCAAAATCAGGAAGGGTCCACGAGGATACCATCGGTGCCGATAATCTTTGAGAATGAGGAGCGAAAGGCGTAACGAGTGAGCTCTGACTTGAGTTGGCGCTTCCTGGCAGGGTCTGCGCGTATGAAACCTGCGGTGCTTTGGGACGCAGAGGAATAGGCCGGGAGGACCCGTCTCTAAATTCTTGCAGATTACTTGCAATTGAGGTTTGGCTGGAATTTGGGCTAGAACCTAGATTTGGGGGAGTAGGCATGGGTCGAAGTGGCACTACGAACAAATTCAGCGTCAGTATTGGAATCTCCAGAATTTCGGAAAAGCAGATACTAATTTAGGAAAGATCGAAAAGATCATGTGCTATCGTGCTAAATGATCTTTAATGGACAAGATACGAGGAGCACACTCACTGTGAGGCAGCACATCCCCAGGGTCCGTCGTTGTATATGGTCCAGCAGTTCCACTGCCAGTTCTCCGAGAAAGTTCGTCCATAGCCAGAATCGTCTCTTTCCTCGTCGCCTCAATCGACTTTATGAGTACCATAAGATCAATCTTCTCTACTTTCGATAGTTTACCCGCGACACTCCGAGACAGGCGCTCCAGGACATCTTGTTTGAACCTCGCTCGAGTTTCTATCAGGTTGTCGAGACATGTCCCTGCTCAAGGTAAGTAAGAGTGTTTTCAGGTAAGGTGTTTCGAGATCTTACTATCTCCTCGATCGAATCTTGCTCCATGCTGTTGTGAGCACCGTTGGAACTTCTCTTCTATCGTGGATTTTCCTTCCTCCAACAGCGTTTGGCATTCTTCTGTGCCTACAGCCCTCTTTCCTGACCTTCCTGTCCGCCACTTAGCGAACAGGTCTGAGGCTTCATGATATTCTTGAGCAATCGCAAAAACACCAGAACGGACATCAACCACTATTTTTAAATCCATTATCAGTTCAGAGCACAAATTGTTCGTCGAAGGCGCGAGGTAGAGCCTTACAGTCCCTGAATGTGTTCCCGGAGTGCGGCTGAGCTGTGGATGCAATTTCGTCCCGTTCGGTGTGCAGCATCATACTGCATGCAGAACGGCCCCCGAAATAAATCAGTAACGAGGCTGAAGTATTTCGTACAAATCAAAAACTGCCACATGCCAATATCACATCAAGTGGCTTGGTAGGCTTTCTAATAGTGCACATGCAAATTGATTTCTAACATGGTTCTCCGAGCCTGACCAAATGAAGCGCAGAAAACGCCATGCAATGTCTTGAACGAGCCTTCGAGTCTCAGCCCATCGACCCACGAGCCCTTCTCTGCACTTTTTCCCTTTTATTGTTCTGTTTCATGTTAAATATAATGCTCGCTGTGCTGTCCCATCTTGATCTGTATGATTTTGATTTGCTTTCTTTACCAATTCAACTTCCCCTAGTGCTGTGTTACCATTTTGAGCCTCAGCATGATCTTGTAAATTGCTGTTTCTGAAAGTCACACGGGCTTCTCTAGCCTGTGCGCAGCGAGGTAGATTGGGTACTTCAGATGTTCACATGTTTTTCTGCAGAGCTGTTCAAGAATAATATCCCAAGCAGAATTGCCATCAATCGTTCAAGCTCGCCATCATCACAATATGGCTGGGCGAACCGATCTGTCATTCCCAGGTGGTAGAACTATTCGGGATCTACCCAGCCAAAGGTTCTATCGCAAAGACCAAGAAGAGATGGAAGACCGAAACGCTGGCCTTGACGAGCCCTCCCTTCCCCGGTCTGTTGGAGCCCTGAACAACAGACACCTAGCTGGTGGAATGGCTCGGAATGGCTCATGGGAAAGAGACAATGAGTATAAGCTATCCGCTCCAGGGCAAAGTCACATAGGAGCACCACATCGCACGACAACGTCGCCCAGATCTAGCAGTCAGGGATACATACCATCTGGTGAAAAGGATCCCCAACAGCCACATAGTCAAAGGTATTCTTCTGCGCCAACAAGAGAAATGCAGACTTCCCATGCCGGATACTTCGATCAGACGAGGTCTCAACACCAGTCGCCAAGACTCGACGAAGAAAATGTCACTACACCTCACCACCTAGATGCTCTAGGAGGACAATACGATGGTCGTTGTCCGTACTTACCAGTAGAGGAGTCCCACTTACAGACAGAGGACTTCACCCACAACTCTGCAGTTGATTCGAGTCCTTGGTCGCGAAGGAGGGGCCAACGACACAACTCACCACCGCCACAAGAGCTAGATGCAAGCCCTGGCTCTTCAAACGAGACGAGGTGGTCATCGAGGTCCGATAGCCATGATTTCATTCCGCAACACCAAATCCGTCAATTTACACCAAGCATTCGACCAAATCCACAGTATGTTGAATTTCATGCTGAACGAAGCCATTTCCGCACTACCGATGACGAAAACAGAGCTCAGGAAATCCTTCTTCGGGATAAAGAGGCCAAGATTGAGAAGCGATCTTCACTTAGACGCTTTGTGATGCCCAAGGCCAAGCGGACCTCTTTCAGCCAGAGGGAGATATTCCGAGCCATCCAGTCCATTGTCGATGGGCACGAGGCAGCTGGGCCAGGAGTAGTTGAAGTACTCCTAGGAAAGTTCGTCAGGGGTGGCGGGGACATCAACTTCGTTCCCAGCCAGAGCACCTCGCTTGGATTAATGACAAGAAAACGTCCAGAGGAATCGAGCCGGTTGCTTGAGAAGGCGACGACCTGTGGTAATGTCGAAGTCGTGCGGCTACTGTCTCGACATTCGAACAAGACAGCGAAGAACAAAGCTTTAGAGATAGCGCTTTCGAATCGAAACACAACAACCGGTCGAGACACCACGAAGGAAGACCAGATTATCCATATTCTTGTCTCCGGTGGTGCCGATGTGGATACCACGATAAGTTCTGCTGTGGCTGCTGGTGAGGAGAATCTTCTGCAAATGTTACTCGAAGGCACCCCGCCTGCGTCCGCTCTTTCAGAGGCCTTACCAATTGCAATTGCGACTCGAGACACACTTCTTCGTCGGAAGCTTGCGCAAATGCTTCTTCGCAAAGGGGCCGACGTCAATAGCAAGAATGGCGTCTCTATGCTAGAAGCGACAAAGTTATATGACATGGTCTTATTAGACATGCTGTTGGAGAGACGCCCCTACGTTGCATCCCTGAATCGCGCATTCGCGGTAGCGCTGGCATACACCGATTCCGACCATCGTTATGAAGCTTGCCAGAAGCTGATCAATGCTGGCGCAACCGGTGAAGAGGTCGATAAAGGGCTTGCAATCGCCATGACCATCGAGCACCAGAACATCGACTTCCTAAGGCTGATTCTTCGCAGCGCATCGGTTGACTACGAGAACGGACATGCCCTATGCCAGGCTATCACGAACGATTCTCAAGAACACTTGAAGTTACTGCTTGCTAGGCGACCAAATGAGCTTTCTTTTGACAACGCCCTCGAAGCTGCGATAAGGTTGCGAAATCCCCGTGATCAGTTGAAGTATTGCCACCTTCTAGTAGCGGGTGGACCACCACGCACCTCGTGTTCCAGAGCCCTGGTTCTTGCCGTTACAGGTGGCGGGCAGAAAGATCAACTTTGCAGGATTCTCCTGGAAGCGAGAGCATCTGTTGACTACGATGGAGGTGCGTCAATCACAGCTGCTGCTCGATCAGAGAATATCGGCATCCTAGAACTATTGATAGGAGGAGAATTTCAACAACCCCACAGCAGCAGCCTGATTGGAGCCTTTGAGGTTTCACTCCTGTCTACATCACCTCCGGCAAAGAAGATGAGAATGGTTAAACTCATTCTTGATGCAGGCTTGCAAGAGCCATCTCTCGACACGGCACTCGTGAATGCAATTAAGCGTGGCCAAGAGGAACTACCCATGTGCGACCTCTTGCTAAAGTACGGCGCCTCGGTCAACGCCTTACATGGTGAAGCTCTGAATAGCTGTTGTCGATCCGGAAATCTGGGGCTCCTGGAGAAGCTGCTCAATAGCGCACACCGACCAGCGCCCGAGATCTTGTCGATCGTTTTTCAATCTTCTCTGGTACTCGATTACAAGATACGACCTCGGGCCATGGAGCTGATTCTGCAAGCTGGAATGCCCATCGACAATCAAGTGGCTGCCGCACTTGATAGGCTTGTTCTCGAGAGACGCCCACATATGCAGTCCATTGAAGTTCTTCTCTCCTTTCATGCTTCAGTCCATTTTGAAGCGCATCGACCCCTAATAATCGCTGCCAAGACCCTCAACATGATCCTTCTGAAGCTCTTGCTTGAACAGTCCAGAGATCCTTCCGCATCCTCAAAGGTTTTTGCGGTTCTTATGGAAGATGAGTCCTTCTGGAAGAAGCAAGAGGCATTCGAGATCATGGCCCTTTTACTCGAGAATGGAGCGGAAGGTCTGGCAGTTGACGACGCCTTGATAAAAGCTGTGAAGGATGGGCAGCCAAGAGCCAGACATTTCGAGATTATGTTGCTTCAGCATGCAAACATTGATCACAAGGACGGAGAAGCACTACAGATCGCAACAGAGAAAGGAGCAGCAGCTTTAGTAAAGAGAATGCTTGATATGAAGCCCGCAGCCGAGTCGATTTCAATGGCTTTTCCTTATGCTTTCGTGACAGGCCTCCCGGAGACCACATGTCTCGCGGTCATACAGGCATTCGTGGAGAGGGCTGCGGATGACTTGTATCCTGACTACATGCATCCAGGAATTCCCGACCCGCCTGTGTTCCTCTGCCTCCGGCACTACGCCAATAGCTTGAGCGTATTGGAGGCTACTTTGGATGCTGGATTCAATGTCGACCAAGCCATGTCATCTGAAAGTGGGAACTACACTGCACTATACTGGGCCTTGTCTGGCGGAAACCAATTTGGAGACCATGTCGTGGATTGTCTCATTAGTCGCGGAGGTGAGTTTGACCTATGCGTTCTGTTTTTGTTCGAGAAGTCTCAAACTTGCTGAACTGACCGATATAGCGAACCTGCAAAACCACCCTACGCCACTGCTTCACCTGGCCATTGACCACGGGCGCCAATCACTTGTCCAGGCTCTGATCAGAGCAGGTGCAGATGTTGATGCGGTTGACGAAAACTACGTATCACCCCTGAGTCTGGCAGCCCAAAAGAATGACATTGCAAGCATGCAAGCATTGCTTACCGCAAAGGCATTGTCGAACGATGGAAGTCTTCATGAAGCCGCTCGTACGGTCAGCACGGATGCCATCACGTTGCTATTGGAGAATGGTCACGATCCAAATCTCCCATGCCCGCGATTCCAAGGACGACCACCCTTGTTCGAGCTCTGCTTTGAAGCTCCGGCGCATCTGCTCAAAACTCAAATGACGACTCCGCAGAAGATCACTGCCGCAAAGAAGGCTATTGAGTGTCTGATCAGAGGTGGAGCACTCACAAAAGATCGTCTCCCACAAGCCGGTAATCGCTCAGTCTTGATGCATGCTCTTGACAGTGTGAATCCAACCATGATGACTAGAGCGTTTCTTGAATGCGGACAATTCAAATACATCAACCGAGATTTCAACCTTTTCATGGATGGAGAGTATACCTATTCTGCTACCAAATATGTTGAGAAGGGGAAATGCAGGGGCGACAACTCTCAAGCCCAAAGTCTTATTACGATGTTGAAAGATTTCCATGCCCAAGACCGTTACTGGAAGATTGATGGCCCTCAGCCGCCGGATATGATCAATCCGCCTGAGCATATAGCGAGAGCAGAACAAGCAAGACAAGACGCCGCGAGACGCAAGAGGGAAGAGGAAGAAGAGAGACGCCGCGAAATCGATAAGGAACAACGAGAAATGGCAGCCGCGCGGAAAAAGCTCGCCATGGAACAGGAAGCAGAAAATGCCCGACTCGAGCATGAGAAGAGGGCATTCGAGCTTCGCCAGGCTCACGACGCTAAGCTGCATGCTGCTGCTATCGCAAAAGAGAACGATCGATTGAGAATTCAGGAGGCGAGAAACGCCCACGCGCTGAAGCAGGCGTCGAGCATGAGTCACTTGCGCAATAGTGAGGACGAAGCGAAGCATAGGAGGAGCATGAAATTGTTAAGTGAGAAGAAGATGCTGGCGCAGAGCCAGGAGGCATTGTACTTCGCATACAATAAGGGCATTGAGGATGCCGCTGGTCCTCATGGCAGGAGGGCGCTGGGCCCCAGTTCTTCGAAGAGTAATATGGACCTGGGAAGAGCGGCGAGACTGCGAATCGAGGGGGCTTTTCCAAGCAGGATTGAGGAGATTGATGAGTGATATGTGTCTTTGTTTATTATCGGACGAGACATTTCTCGATTGGACCGGATGCTGCTTTGATAGCTTAATGATTGCGTGTTTTATGACATTTCCTAGAATTAAGAGTTGAATATCAATTGTAAACGGACAAGATGCTTCTGCTTGCTGGTACATGCAACGAGTACATATGGATTATTCCACGAGCTTCCTACAAACATGACAAAAGGCGCTCATATGAATTGGCGAATTATTTAAAAATGTCCTTTCCCTGTGATGTTTTGGCCGGAAAAGGGGTTGGGAAGCGAGTCCCGTTCGAGATTAGTAAAGCCAAGACCACTTACAGATTTCGCGTTGTGGAAGACGCGTGAGACGACGCGTCTCCAAATACTTTGATATCAACAGCACAGTGTCAATCAAGAACACCACATTTTGCCCACCATGCCTCATTCTGTTTCTCCCGAGGAGCCTTCGAATGCAGATGCAAGCCCATCGGCAGTTGCAGAAATCTCGACCACAGATGCCATGACCCAGGAAACGTCCACTGAAAATGGCAATTCCCAGGATAGTGAGGCAGCAGACCATGATATGACGATGGCAGACGTTGCAGACACAGACACGATTCCTGGAGCACTTGTTAAGCCGGAAATCAAGTCCGAGGTCAAGCTGGAAGATCTGTTTGCAGACATGGACTCGGATGAAGAATTCCCAAGCTCGACAGGGCAAAAGTTAAAGATTACGAGTTCCCCACCAGAAGCGCCTCCATCTCCAGTGTGAGTGACTCCCACAACATCCATAAGGAATCCTGCTGATTTTCCAGTCGCATTGGACCCTCTTCTCGTGCGTCTGATCCAGAAGTGATGCGGTCGTTCTATCAGCGACTCTTCCCCTGGCGGTACCTTTTCCAATGGCTGAACCATTCTCCGACTCCAACAAACGATTTCGGCCACCGCGAATTTGCGTTTACATTACAGAACGATGCATATCTCAGATATCAGGCATTTCCTACAGCCGATCTGTGCGTTCAACCCCGAAATGCGATATATTTTATCATGCTAATGTCAACAGTCTCCGCAAAGATGTTCTCCGTCTTATGCCTTCCAGATTCGAAATTGGACCCGTCTATAGCACGAATCCTCGCGACCGCAAAACGCTGCGGAAAGCTGCCGCTTTCAAGCCTGTTGCAAAAGAGCTTTGTTTCGATATCGATTTGACGGATTACGATGACATTCGGACATGCTGTGACAAGGCCAATATCTGCAATAAATGCTGGCAATTCATCACTATGGCTATCAAGGTTATTGATGTGGCACTGCGTGATGATTTTGGCTTCAAGCACATTATGTGGGTATACTCTGGACGAAGAGGAGCTCACGCATGGGTGTGTGACAAGAAAGCTCGGCAAATGGATGACCAAAAGAGGAGAGCTATCGCTGGATATCTTGAGGTTATTAAGGGCGGAGCTCAGAGTGGCAAGCGTGTTAATGTGAAGAGGCCTCTCCACTCGCACGTTGCGTAAGTTCAAGCTTCTCAAAATTCGCGCCAACCACAGCGACTGACACACTACAGTCGAAGTCTCGACATCTTGAAATCACACTTTCAAACCGATATCCTCCATGACCAAGACCCATGGGAGACGGATGAGAAATTCGACCGCCTGTTGCAGCTTCTACCCGACAAAACTCTGAATGAGGCCCTTAGAAAGAAATGGAGTTCTGCTCCAGGCCGTGCTTCAACAGCAAAGTGGGCCGATATCGACGCACTTGCAAAAACAGGCGCAAGCAAAGGACTTGATTCGAAAGCTTTGCTCGATGCTAAGCAAGATATTGTTCTCGAATATACATATCCACGACTGGATATCGAAGTCAGCAAGCACCTTAACCATTTGCTGAAAAGTCCATTCGTTGTTCATCCCGGTACCGGAAGAGTTTGTGTGCCGATTAATACGAAACGGTGCGAGGATTTTGACCCTCTAGGGGTACCTACTGTAACAGAGCTTCTCCAGGAGATCGACGAGTGGACGGCACCTGAAGGAGATAGCGAAGGGAAATCTCCGCAGGACTGGGAGAAGACGAGCTTGAAGCCTTACGTAGAATACTTCAGGTCCTTCGTTCTGGCATTAATGAGAGACGAACAGGGTGTCAAAGTCAAACGGGAACGTGAAGTCGATGATATGGAGTTTTGATAAAGCAATTACAGGGAGTTCGAAGGAGTTTACAGGCTTTCTGGAGTTTAGTGAATCATGTTGGGATTACGGCAATAACCGTCGTGTATGAACATGACTGATGTAGTATAATGGGAACAGCATTTGTTCTCTGAACCTCTGTTTCGATGTGAGACTGAGAGTGACTCGGTAGTAAATTTTCTTTGATTGCCAGTCCTCTACATTCTCTTTTTTTCGAGGCGTCGCACTTTTCGGTAATTGTATTGGTTACACGACTTTACCTCCAAACTTGAATGACACTTCAACCTCAACTATGCTTGATTTAGAGCGCCATGAAGTGGTCTAATAATCCATCCTCTACATCTCCAATTGTAAAAGCCGTCCTCAGGTGAATTCCGAAAGCAAAGGGAAAGCAAGTACGAACCCTGGCCTGCACGTGCCATCTGCTTGGCCAAGCATGGAAGCTCGCTTCTTTCCGAGCCCTGCAAACTTCTGTCAACCTCGTCCTGGCTTTCTGAGCAGCTTCAACTCCTTCCCACAAACATCCCAGCACACAGTCTACAAGCCATACCTCACAACCGCGGCCTCTGACTACCAATTCAATACCTGCGCGCAAAGCATACGGCATACGAAATCCACGAGAGTTACTGTGCTCAAGCAACGGTTTTTTCGAAGAACCAATACATTCTAAAGCCTTCTGCCCCTCGCCGCGATTCGAGGCTCCGCCTGCCTTGCCTCGAACCATCTCCTCTTGCCTGATTGCGCAGCATACTACGACCAGACTCATGCTAGCTACGAGGTTCACTTACGATTCATAACGAGCCTTCTACATAACGAGATTTCAATTCGCGCCAAACCTTCTGCACCACCTCCCCCGTGCGACAGGATCAACCCACATCCATAAACGTAGTCGACAAAACAATGGCCGACGATTTAGCAAAGAAGCTAGATGCTACGAAGTTGAGGTGAACATGCAAGCACATTGGGAAGCTTGGGGCGATTGTGCTAATAGTCAAGTAGCGATATTGCTTCAGCTTCAGATGATTGGAAGAAGGGCCTGAATGTTCCCACGAAGGATACCAGAGAACAGACTGAGGTACTGGCCGACTCTTGGGCGCTTCTTGTGAGTCGGGCTAATTCTATGGATAGGATGTTACTGCCACAAAAGGCCTCGACTTTGAGGACTTCAAGCTCAACCGACAGTTGCTGATGGGTATCTTCGAAGCTGGATTCGAAAAGCCATCACCCATTCAAGAAGAAGCAATCCCCGTTGCTCTCACTGGCAGAGATATATTGGCCCGAGCAAAAAATGGTACCGGAAAGACTGCAGCCTTCGTAATCCCTGCCCTGGAAAAAGTCAACCCGAAGAACAACAAAGTCCAAGCCCTTATCCTCGTCCCTACTCGAGAATTGGCGATGCAGACATCTCAAGTTTGCAAGACCCTCGGCAAGCACCTGGGTATCAATGTAATGGTTACAACCGGTGGTACACTCCTTCGGGATGACATTGTGCGTTTACAAGACCCGGTCCACGTTATCGTTGGTACTCCAGGACGAATTCTTGATCTCGCAGGAAAGGGTGTTGCCGACCTCAGCGAATGTCCTACATTTATCATGGACGAAGCTGACAAACTCCTCTCCCCCGAATTTACGCCGGTGATCGAACAGCTCCTCCAATTCCACCCCAAGGACCGCCAAGTCATGCTTTTCAGTGCGACTTTCCCAATCACTGTCAAGGCGTTCTCTGATAAGAACATGAGCGACCCTTTCGAAATCAACCTCATGGACGAACTTACTCTTCGCGGTATCACCCAATACTACGCCTTCGTTGAAGAGAGCCAGAAGGTTCACTGCCTGAACACTCTGTTTTCCAAACTCCAAATCAACCAATCGATCATATTCTGTAACTCCACCAACCGTGTCGAGCTTCTTGCCAAAAAGATCACCGAACTTGGCTACTCTTGCTTCTACAGCCACGCTCGCATGCTTCAGACTAATCGCAATCGTGTTTTCCACGACTTTCGAAACGGTGTCTGCCGCAACCTTGTCTGTTCTGATCTCCTAACTCGTGGTATCGATATTCAGGCTGTCAACGTTGTCATCAACTTCGACTTTCCAAAGAATGCGGAGACATATCTTCATCGTATCGGTCGATCAGGTCGTTTTGGACATCTTGGTCTGGCCATTAATCTTATCAACTGGGATGACCGCTTCAATCTTTACAACATCGAGCGTGATTTAGGCACCGAAATTATGCCAATTCCAGCAAATATCGATAAGAATCTCTACGTTTACGATACCCCGGAAAATATTCCTAGACCAGTTTCCAATTTCCAGACTACTCAAAGCACCCGCCAACCACCTGCGCGTGACTCTAACCGTGAACAATCTCAGCAACAATCTGGTGGTCAACGAACTGGGGGTTCGAGCAACTACAATGGCGGGCGTCAGGGTAACAGAGCAAACCCCAATCAGGAGCAGAGACCACCACAAAACCGCAGTCAAGGCCAAGGCTTCCCGCGAGGCGGTGGGCGATTCGATCAAGGCACTCGACGAGGTGGCGGCAATCAGGGCCAACGACAAAACGGTTACGAGGGACAGCGTGGTGGCCGTGGCCAACCTACGCAGGAGCAGTAGTCCTCACAACACACAAGCGATAATGACGCGGCCATGTTGACTTTGTACATATTACTTTCCCGTCACCAACTTTCCGATACACTCGAAGTGCGATACCGACGAGCCTTTCAGTTCACAGGTCGTTTGATTGGGACTATGACATATCCCGTCTGATTCTGGGCTGGACTGCTCTTGGCAGTCAACTTCTTGTTTGTACCATACGACTTTCCTTTTCATTTCCCTTTGCTTGATGCCACTCTGTCAGCTGAGGTAGCGGGGCCTAAAAGTTCAGCGACCTCGAACTGTTATGACTGGATGGGCGGCGTACTTGGCGTTTGGGCGAGATCCCTACATTGGTGTCTCTGGAGTCTGGACTTTTCCTGCAAGAAGGGCATGAAAGGCTGGCGTCGGCACAGAGCTTGGGTTGCTTTTGATATATGCCCACACTTAGTGAGCGCACGAGGCAGGGGTGGAAAATATGTTTGCATTCATGCATTGGAATTCTTGAGCATTGTGGCGCTGGCATACCTGGACGACATTGGAGGGTGTGGTGGATGGAGAACAAGGGGTGTTGGTGGGCGTTGATTTTGCGTGCCAATGATGGTCACTTGCGGTACTCTCGGAAACGGTGAGCTTGACATCTGGGATGGGGGATGAAAAACCAAAACATAAAAAAAGCTTTTTTCTTGGGGAGAGCGTTGAAGGGAGGAATAGTTCGCATCGGGATCTGCTCGTTAGCTATTTCGCCTCTTCGACAAATAAACATATTCTCTCTACTTTCGCATCCGGATAACTGTGCTTTCGTTTGAGACTACAACTGCAGATATGTGACGTCAGATCCAGACGCTTGAGACTCCGTGCTGTATATAAATGAAGAGTAATGGTGATAAGAGCAGAATTCGGCTGAGAATAACCACAAGTCGTCCAAGTTATTCAACTTTTCACAGCTGTGTCGTTTGGCTTGACTTGAGGGACTTCTCGCTTATCACTCACCATTTTCCGATGAGGCCAAAGGGAGCATGTGAAGTCAACAAGCACGATGTGTCGTCCTTTTGGAGACTGGTAAGTCCCATATTGGCAGAATGCAATTAAAAGCGATTTTTCTGGGGTATCTGATCTACTTCATGTTTGGCGAGGATTGAAATTTCATTAGAGTATCCATGAAACGTTTTCTTGGATGAAATTAAGGGTTTCCAGGGGCCGTAGTCAAAGAACAAGTCCCCCGTTTTGCTTATGCTCGGATAGCTTGAAGTTCTTAATCATCAAAATCCAAATAATACATGGCAATAGCGTCACCAACCCCGTAATGACCATCAACTTCTGCGTGTCCCCATAAGCCGAAACAATCGCTTGTCTGACCTGACTATCCCACTCATAACTCAGTTGTGTAACCAGACTTGCGTAGATGTTCGCCGTCTCATTCTTCATATCCGCCGGTAAATAATGCTCGATCTTGCCGGGCAGATTCTGCGTCCAAATCGCACCGGAGATGGCCATGCCGATGGAGCCGCCGAGCGAGGTAATCATACTGAGGAGAGCTAGAGAGACGGCAACATTTTCGTGAGGCACGGCGTTCATGGCAGCGAGTTGCTCGCCCATCACGAACATGGCGCCGCACATGGCGCCGAAGACTTCGACCATTACGAGCAGTGCGATTTCGGTGTTGGGTTGGCGGAAGTCAATCATGAGGCCGGTCATTAGGACTTGTACTGGGAAGGCGGCCAGGAGTGCCCATTTAAATCCGTCGGTTTTGCGGGCCGCGCTGTTTGTATATTAGCTGGTGTTGGAGTAGTCCAAGGGGCGTAGTGTCTTACATTGCTATGATGGGACCCCATGTGCACGATACGATGTTAAAAATATTCGTGATATAGCCTGCCTTAGAAACGGAGAGCTGGAATACGACCTGAAGGTAGGATCCGAAGTACATTTTATACGAGCTGCGATGGTCAGCATGCGGACGCGAAATAAGCGAATAATATATAAACTTACTAGAAGCTGATCCAAAGGTTTCCTCCAAGCAAGCACGCTCCGACTACAGATCGGTTCGCGAGAAGGTAAAATGGGAAGAATGTCTTGGGAGCCAGGTACTTCTCCCAGACCGCGAAGGTCGCTAACAAGACGAAGCCGAAAACAATCATGGAGATGATCATAGGGGACTTCCATCCTTCTCCCTGGTACGCAGCGAGACTGAAAGGTAGCAGAAGTAGCGAGAAACCACCACAGATAAGGAGCAGACCGACAACTGATCAGATTAGGACCTGCAGGCCATTGCGTTGGAAATCATGCTTACCATCAAACTCAACCAACCAGAAGATAATAGACTGCGGCGCAGTCCTTCCAGATTTCTCTTTAACAATAATTTCCTGTCCCTTAGCTCTCCGCATCATGATGACAAAGATTGTCCAGAAAGGCACACACATCGCTGGAGTAATGATAGCAAAGGCACCGTAACCCCAACGCCAGGTACTGTGGTCCAGAAATGCCTGTCCAAGAGCTGGGCCTGCGAAAGTGTTGCTGATATATGGCGTCGTAGTGAATGCGAAGAGAATGGCGCGATTCTTCATACTACTCGTGTCTGCGATGAAAATATTCATCACGTAGGCGATGCCGTTCATACCAGTCCAGTAGAAGACTTGTGCCGCGGCATAGGTCTGGACGTTCTGGCATACTCCCATGAGGACGAGTGCTTACGGATAGATTAGTTATGACCTTCGCTGTTTGAAAATGGTAGAGTTACAAAGTACAACGAAAACCAACATCAAGAGAAAACCCTGTGGTCGACCAACGACATCAATGAATCGCGCAAGTGGCAGCTTCGAGATTCCACCAACGATATTGGCTACGACGCCAGTGATTGCAGTCAGACCGTGCAGGTAGAACGAGCTGGTGACATATGGTGTCCACGAGTAATTGGATTGCTGCT
The DNA here is from genome assembly GCA_017365405.1 of Cadophora malorum. NCBI lineage: Eukaryota > Fungi > Ascomycota > Leotiomycetes > Helotiales > Ploettnerulaceae > Cadophora > Cadophora malorum. The sequence goes on along the minus strand of JAFJYH010000195.1, from coordinate 20,379 downwards.
GCAGAGAATCCGTGAAGAAAATAAGCCAGATGCTTCCCAATGTTAGCATCAAATTTATGTGTAGCTGGGATAAACCCACAAGGCATAGGCTGCGATCATCCACGGCTTTGTCCAAACCAGCGTAATTGCCTCCATCTTCCGGACTCCTGCAGGTGCAGTGGAATTGACGGGCTTCGATTCCTCATCCTCAACATACACAGATGGTGCTTTAGGGCTGATAGTATCCTTGAGTTCCGTTGCATCAACCTGGGGCGTGACCGGGCTCCCATAGACCGGCACCTCTGTAACATTTTTCTCGATTGCCGTATTCATCTTGGCGTGTTGAAACCCCCAAGCGATGTTCTCGACTACCAGGGAACCGCTCGAGATATATATATTTCCCATCATCAATCTTGGTAAGTGAGGCCCCAATGCCAGCCATGGTCTTGGAGCCCTGCTGGAAGTGCTTAGGAGCTGAGACGACAACTCTGGCTTCCTTGACTTGTGGGCTGAGCTCTAGAAACAGATGTATCGCCGAGCAGATGGACCGAAAAACTAAAGACACATAATTCCCGGAACCTTGGTCCTTCGACATAGCCAATTACAACGTCAGTTGGCTGTCATGCCAAGGACTATTCCCCATATTTCGCAGTTATCCGATGATCTGATTACAGAGCCAAGACTGACAGCCACGAGGCCTGCAGCAGTGCAAATGCACAGAAGAAAAGAACCTTAGATAGCTTAAATAGGCGTCTGACAATATGCAGGGTGAAATAAACGAGGACTCCACTAGTTGTGGTTTCTAGATACCTCATTCGAGGAGGGTCGGGTGTCTTGACTAAGTACAAGTCCAAAGAAGGCACCATCGCGAGGCCGAGCTGTATTTCCTCAGGAATTTTCACGCCTCGACTGGGCAAGTTCTTGGCTGCGATATCGGCTTGTGATGGTTAAGTGGACGATGGTATTGGTTTGGATTGATATCGAATTCCCAACTCGCCAAGATACATAAGTGGGTGATCAAAAACTTGCCAAGTACTCCTCTTCAGGGCATGAACGCTCGCTAAAGTCCCCAACGAACAAAAACAAACAGAAGCCAGATGCACTTGCATTTGGCATAAAACTTCAACCAGGCCTATTGATTTGTAAGATTTGAAGGCAGTTAAATTCCTTGGAAATCACGAAACAGGGAAAGCCGAAATCTCAAAGTTATTGGCAAGAAAGGTCGTATATTACAGAATATCTGTCCTTCGAAAAATATAAGTCCCTTGCCTTGCAGGAGAAGTCAACCAATTCCAATAGTAATCCCATTACAGCGCAAGGAGGATGAAGAGCAAGCTGAGAAATGATTTGATGGAATTACTGTGCGAAGAACGATACCGTCAAGTGCTTTGACCCCGCAGCCTCTTTCACTACGGACTGAGACCACTCAAACATCTTGCTGACCGTGGGCGCATGAGAAATCACCACAGACAACTCACGACACCATATGTACTAGTAGTTAAGACTATACACATCGAGATGAGCACACACATAGTAAGCTTACTGCCAATAAAGCTCCCTGCCTGCTATTTCCATTATGTTTTGACCATGCGTTTCGAGTCATAACTGTCGCTAAATGATAGGAGGACACATAATATGGCGCCATTTTGTAGATTGAGAATTCTGATTGGACCAATCAGCTTACATAGAAGCATCGGAAGAACCTCAAAAGGTGCACTTGCATATGGAATTCCTCCGACTTAATTTCGTAAAATGCCCGTGAAATCAACTTGAAAGGAAGAAGGGTATCCGAAACCGCATGTACCGTAGCGTAAGAGAAGAGAATGCAGAAAGCACAAGCAACTGAAGCATGTATCCCCGGTCCTGTGTCACGGTTGGACTGGGAAAACAACATCACCGAGGGATCAAAACAGAGGTTAGGCGAACACACCCGGGGTAACACCAAATGAAAGTACCCTCGTATCCAAACTCCGACGTCAACCCCAGACATTCTACCCCGCACCACGATTTCTCGAATCCAAAGTTTGAAAAGTATGGAGAGTTTCATAGCCTCGGGTTGAGGGTCCGGTATTCCTTTGAGAATCAGAACCGGTTGTTTCCGAGCACGGAACCCCTATTCGAGTTTCGGCTAATCACTTTCTCCGAGAATGCCAATCTGCTTCGAAAGACGAGAGATTGCGGAAGATGTAACATATCGAGACGTTTTCTGCCAGGGTGTCTTGTAATGACCTGCTGCTGCGGTGATACTGGAGGTGCGAGTTAGGGGTCGGAATCACATTTCTCCCATTCCGCCATTGGTGGACGGCCGAGGGAAGTTGCATGGCTCTCGCGTGTGGTGTGCAGAGGCGTCATGTTCTATGCACGGCGATAAGGACGCGGGAGGAGGCTATTTTCGTCTGATGTTGGATCGAGTCGAGGGAGTGATCTTTGTTGGAAGTTTGAAATAGAATTTGAGGATATAAACTGGTCCGAGGGTATTGAGACCCCGGACCTAAGGTGCTGACCGCCGCCTTACACACTCTTTCTTCCAAAGCTTCTTTCGCCTGGAAGAATACAGAGTCACAATCCGGACCGATCCGACGGTTGATCAGCAGTGTGATGTGGCTTGGTAATGGCACATGTCTGCATGGGCGTCCTGGGAACACTGCATTTGGCTAAAGAAAAAGCAGCTTGGGCGTCCGGGATCTGGGATGCCTTTGACGGAACGAGTGTTGAGTTCGCACGAATCGCTCCACACGTGAAGATAATCAAGTAAAGTAAAGGGGGTGAGATGAAATGAGGATGGTTGCTGGTGTGAGCTGTGCTTGCACTGGTCTGGCTGGGTGTGGTTTAGAGCGGTGAGAGCCTGGGACACTGTTGCCTTTACATATATCCCATGTACCTCTCTCCCGATCGCTTTTGTCTTGTGTTGTCTTGTTCTGTTCTGTCCTGCAAAATGCGCTTCTTTCTCCGACCTCTCTCTTGTGTATTTGCAGCTTCCTTTGCTCTATGAACATTGATCCAGGAACACCGAAAGGTGAACTGGTCTAGCTTCGTAGCCGACCATTCTCCGTCAAGTGCCGACGCCGGCAAACACCACCACTACACCACTTCAACTCGAGTTTCTCTCCTGACTACCGGATCATCTCCACTCAAACAACTCCCACTCGAATTCCCCACGCAAGGGTTCGAGGGGCTCTGAGATACTACTCACGCGATCACTTGGAAAGTCACAGCGCAACATGGCGACTATTGTAAGATTGATCTACTCTTCCTTATCTTTCGCATCCCCTCTCTGCCCCACCCTGCGCCGAGATCTCGCGCCCTCCACCCTCAAACAAGGACGATATCTCGAGCTATTACAAGCTCATATTACTGACAATGTTGTAGCTTTGTCTGGGGACTTACTGCGAAACCCACGGACCTGCGGTCATTTTCTGTACTGAGGGGCTTCCTGTTGGATGCGCCACTTGCTTTGAAGATGACAGTATGAGCACGCGACGACCGAGCAGCTCTCGTTCTCTAAATCCTGCAGATGGCCTAGCAGCCATCACTCGATCTTCAAACAGGACCAATTCAACTTCTTCAGACGTGCCGAGTGGTGATTTCGCAGCACTTCAGATCTCGGCCAAAACATCTCCCTCGATTCCAGCGTCTCCCCCGCCTTCCCCTAGGGTTGTCGCATTGCAAGGCACACAAGGCGGCAGTAACAGACGAGACTCAACCTTTCGGAAGACGTATGACGAGAATGACAAGAAGAGAGCTATACCTTGTGAGATCTGCGCCCTGACTCTGCCAAAGCAGACAAAGGAGGGCAACATGGTCGCTACCAATGGGCCGATATTACGGACGCGGAAACCTTATGAACGAATCAACGCTCCTTCTCCACCTAAGACCGACTCCTCTAACTCCTCCAACTCTTCAGACTCCGAGAATGCAATTTCAAGCAAGCCCTCCCATCGGAGAACGCGATCGAGAACACTAGTGAGAGTCGGCACGTCCTCCAGCGATTCTTCCTCATTTTCAACAAACTCGCATGACCACTTCTTGGACTACACGTCGAGTCACGAACCTCTCTCGCCGAATTCCTTCTCTATGGTCCGCCAGTCCTGTCTACGAACCTTATCCTGCGAAACCCTCCCGCCATCATCTACTCCAAACACCGCTTCACCTACCTCACCATTCATAAACAGTCCTTTCTCCTCGGATCCATCTTCCGCGATCTCGACTTCGGGCGGACCAATATTCTTCGGCGACCCTCAAGCTGGATATACCACCGCATATATCTTCCGACTTCCAGACCCTAATGCGCGTGGTCGGCGTCGCATCTATGCTCTCATGGCCCTCAGCACGCACCGCGAGCGCGCCGCCATGCAAAGCTTCTCCCTACTTTCAGACGCTTTCCGCAATATTGCCGCTTATATCCAAGGACTTGCCGAGGCCGAACTCGAACGCTCAGAAGCAGTCAACAGCCCACGAATGAGCAACAGCGACGAGAGAATGGGTAACAGTAACAACAATACGCCAACTTCTGCCTTCTTGAGCGGTCGAAACAGAGGACCTGATGGCAAGTTTGCAGGTATGAGTCTGAGAGCTAGAGGACTAGCTGAGTTGGTTGGAATGCCGGACTTCTTCTTTGAGCTGCACAAGCTGTTCGTGCAGCTGCTGATCGAGATGAACGTCAAGCTTGGACTTTGAGCATCCAAGCGGAACCCACCTGGGATACGATACGCATGATGAATTTGTGAGAAGTACTGTTTTGATATACGTGGAGAGCGATGTGGTCGAGACTACGATGACGACGAATACAGAAGAATGGGCGTAATGGGTAATGCATAATGAACTTTGGCGTTGGGATGGGCAGAGTCGCCTCGACAATCATAAAGATACTGCAAATATGCACAGGATACATGCTCTTTTAGGAGTATGTAAGATCCTACTTGCATGATAGGAGTCTGGACCGGGCGGTAAAGATGGTATTGTCTTGTTTTGTGTTGTATTTGATAGCGTTTAGCGACATTTCTCCTGCCTTACACTCGGATTTCAGTTCGGGTTTCTTGCTTGATTTGATTGGGAGGCTACCTTATCTTCAATACCTGTTTTAGTACGACGCGATACGATACCATAGCGGGCTGCATAAGATGGGCCGGTAGATCTGAAATGTTTGTGTATAATAGAAGATGGTTTTGACCTTACAGTACTTGTGAATCTTATTGTGAGTTATTTGTTTACATGGATGCGTTTGGCGAACTCGCTTCGAGAAAGCTTCGATATTGGTATTGCCCGCTGGGGCAGACCTAGACTGCAACGTAATTCTGCCATGTCTTGCAAAGATCAATCCTATTTGTAAGATTAGAGGTAGCTTATTTAATCCGACCAGAGTAATTATCTTCAAGTCTTACAGGGCTTCGAAAACATTTCAGCCGAGCTACAACCCGTGTCATAGCTTAGTGTCCTGAAAACACTAGGGACAGCCGGTACTCATTCCTATAGAACCTCAGGGTATGCGGAATCATGATGTTAGTCCGGGCTTCCACAATTGAGAAGGGAATCATTGTCTCGCACAGGTCTGGGACATTTGATTCATGTCAATGACAATATGTCTTTCTATGCGGTGTCCTGGTCGGCTTCCCGAGTTTCTCCTTAAAGTTACCGACCTGCTGAAGGTCAATTATACATTAGATCTATTCAGGAAGTCGACGAGTATTGGACTGAGCTGGTGATTGAGGATCAACATCGCGAAGATGTTTTTCTGGAAGATTGTGGGTCTGGCAGATTGAGGACGCAGTAACGAGAAAAGGATATGCAAGTAAAGCAGTTCTATGTTTACACTAGAATCTTGGTATTATTGGTACACGCGGAAGGACTTTCCCAGACCTTCGCTGATCACCGGTCGAAAGCATTGTGTGACTTGGAAGTTTCGAGGTCCTCGTGCCCTTCCAAACCCAGCGCTCATTCAACCACCAGTATCCAGCCATACCGTCCTGGACGCCCATAATAGTAGCACGGCCCCCGTCTCCCCAGTCTCCATAACTTCCTCCACTACTTGTAGAAATCGAAGACATTTTTGTCGTTGGCTGACTTGACCTGGCTGGAGTATGCATCCTCCAGATCAACCTGGATGATGTTGTATCTGTTCTTTCGGACTGCTCTCAACCCAGCCTCCTGCATGATCGCCGCGATGATAGCTCCACTCAGGGGGTCGTTTCGGACAATCAGACTGTCAAGATCGACCTCGGGAGCCAGAGACATCCTAGATGCGATTGTAGTGAAGATCAAACGTCTCTCTCTGCGATCTCGGAGGTTGGGGAACTCGATCTTTCTGTCCAAACGACCAGGACGGAGTAGAGCAGGATCCAGGGTATCGGCTCTGTTGGTGGCCATAATGACCTTGACATTCGAAGTCTGATCGAAACCATCCATTTGATTTAGCAGCTCCAGCAAAATTCTCTGAACTTCTCTGTCGGCACCAGTCTGAGCATCGAATCGCTTGGTGGCAATCGCATCGATCTCGTCGATGAAGATAATTGCGGGGGAGTTCTCTCTTGCCATCCGGAACACATCACGAACCATACGAGGTCCTTCTCCCAAGTATTTCTGCACGAATTCGGACCCAACGACTCGAATGAAGTTTGCGGTTGTTGAGTTTGCGACAGCCTTTACCAACATTGTCTTTCCAGTTCCTGGTGGCCCATAGAGCAGAACACCTCGGGGCGGGTCGATACCAATTTGCTTGTACCTGTTTCAACATTAGCTGCTATTCGCCGGGAACCGGCAGGTACTGCTCACAAATCAAAATGGGTAAGCGGCAATTCCACCGCCTCTCTGATTTCCTGCTTTTGCATGTCCAATCCTCCAACATCCGCATATGTGACATCAGGCTTCTCATCTGCACCTAGCATGGCGATGGAAGAATCGGCTTCGGGAGGGAGAATGTCGACAAGGGAGTTGGAGTGACGGTGAAGAGCGACGGAGGATGATGGCTTGAGCTTCTCGCGGTCGAGGGTAGAAAGAATGCGAACGACATAGTTGGAGCCAGTTGATGATTGCACAATGCCAGTATTCTGGTCGATAGCCTCCATGAACTGACCAATAACCAAAGGCACACTCTGGATCCGCTTGATCTCTTCCTGTGCGCGTACCAACTCTCTCTTCAAGCTCCTGCTGGACATTAGCCATGTTTTGATGAATGTTGATCGATATGCCATACCGTTGTTCATCCTTAATATACTCCTCTTGAAGATGAATGTATCTAGAATTTGATCAGCCATTGATTCCATCAATGTGGCGCCATATCTCCGACTCACTCTAGATGCCGTTGTAGCTTCTTCATCGTTGAGTATTCGTCGGTCCCATCAGTTCCTAGACCTTCCAGCGTATCGATGTTTGGTATCGAAGAAGGCATTTGTTTTCGGTGAGGCAGAACCTGGTTCGCCGGGCTTTCTACCATGACGTCTCCCATCTTGTATCTGCTTTGGTTCGAGGTTCAGTGGTGATGGACGATGGTTCGTGGGTTGATGAGGCTCGTGGATAGCTAAGGTGTTTTTGGTGTTCTATGAGGCGCGAAGGCAGCTGTGACTTACGCTGGAGCCAGACCAGGCTAGCACAAAACAGTGCTAACCTCAATCGTCATTAGCTGCATCGGGGAACTAATGACCGACCCGACTTCGCTCGTGCCAGCGTCAGTCTACCTGGAGGTCTCTCTTGATTGACTCAGTACTCAGTCCATCTTCAACCTTCAACCTTCAACCTTCGACAACGACAACCACGATCACAACAACGGTACAGCTACTTTACGAACCATAGACTCGGTTCAGCTTTGCTTTTTTAATTCTGATCGCCTTGCTACAACTATTCACTATGTCTTCTTCTATTACCATTCCGACAAGAACTGGTTATGGGGAGAGCAACAAGGCTGCTACAAGCTCCAGCAGCTCCAGTTCCTTCTCAAGTCCCAGGACTCCTCAACAACAACAACAACAACAACAAGCTGCAACACCTACTTCGTCTACTTCAAAATATGGACATGATCGGAGACCTAGCTTGCTGAGTGAGTACTTTGTGTTATCCCCTTCAGCTTACAGCTTGATTACGATCCGAGTTCCTCCGGTGACGACGAGGCACAACACAGCATTTGCAAGATTACACCATAGTCACCTTCCAAAGACTGATTATTATCCAGGCTCCTCACTCTCAAAGCAAGAACATACTGTTATCAACATCGGAGATCCTGACGGAGTGCCACGTTTGGTAAGTTCCCCAATCAACAGCCAAAGACTAGCACTTGTTCCCGGCAGCACTAACAATTAACCCTACAGATTACTTGCGTCAGATCATCTCAAGGATACGAGTGGAATCCAGGTGCGCAATTCACATTTCTCATGCCATAATAGGCAGCCGGCTAACTGCATCTTCAGAGATCTTCCTACCTTCCTACGTCGAATCCAACTTCGAATCACTTGAACGAAAGCGAGACCCAGTCCACGAAATCCGACTCAGCGATGAAGAGATCAAGGAGATGTTCCCACAGTGATTTGTTGTCTTATCGGGTTTGAGGAGTAGACGGGCTGCACATCCGGATACGGGGTTATGCACACATTCTGGCGTAGGGAGATGAACATTTGATTCCCATGGTAGTTATTTTGGATACTGGAGTATTTCGGGATGGGTTTACGAATGCGTATGCCTAGATGATAACGGTATGATTACGATACAGGTTTGGTTTGGTTGGCTGTGGGAGTCGGGCATTTTCTCAGGTTATGGGTTTGCAGTTTGCAGTGTTTTGTTTATCTGGGCGTCACTCTCTACTTAGTTGGTTCGGTCTTGCAATGAATTCTTCTTTGGCATTCATACCAATGGATCCGGATTTGAGAGTGATACTCTGCTTGTATGATTCAATTCCGTGGAGTTTAGAGCGAGTATTCGGGGGTTGCCTCCAAGGCAGCCTGCAGCCTGGAATTTAACTAGAACGTGAGGCTTTCTGTGACTCAAATTCCGCCACTTATTGAACACAACAGGACACTCATTGCCCTGCCCAGCTGAACTAAACTTGTTGAGAATTGACTATTGAACAATCCTGGCTCGCAAGGTACCGTCGACCGTCCTGAGACACTCGTTCAGTTGAGGGCGTCTGGACCCATCAACACCGGGCCAATCATCAAGTTACAGCTGAGCACGAAGAAATTGGAATTCAGGGATTGAGTTTCTAAGCACGAACATTTGGCTCTCGACTTTCTTTCTAAGTCGACTTGAGATGTTAAATAAGATGTGATCGACTGAAGCTGATCTCAATTACAATGGACGGCAACCGATTCGAGTGACTGTAGCTATCATCTGATCGTCCAATCCGGCTGCACCCGAGGCTTCATAACAAAGACTTACTGGATGACTGATACCTGCAACGGCTGACTACAGAGGCAATGTAACAGCACATAAGAATAACGAGCACAAGGCCACAAAAAATACTTAAGTCACTGCATCTTCGGAATCGTGGTGAGTAGTGACAGGTGAGAGCTATCCTGCAGGCCCATTGAAATAACTGGCTGTGCATGCAGCTTGCATGAAGCTCCTGCATGGCCAGTTCAGAAGCACGAATGACATGTTCAGTTCCCAGCCACATGGGTTTGGGTTTGAAGGGTCCTGAAAATGAGAATCGTCTGATCTGATCGTATTTGCGTAAGTGTTAAATAGAGCAAACGAATCTATGGAAGATGTTGAGATGGATTGATTCGAGACCCCGCCTTAGAGATGAATTCCCCCCCCCTCCCCCCGCATTCTGGACGGGGCGATAAGGATGTGCTCGCTCGCTCTTGCCTATCAGTGTAAATAAAGTTTTTGCCAAGATGCGGCCGCGTGGGATATCAAATTGTAAACAACGATGATGAGAGTCCTCAATTGTACCTGAAATCGGAATAATACCATCACCAAGCCGGATCATACGCCAATCTTTGAAAACAAAAAGCACCACTACGTACAATTTCGGGCTAGAGAAACATGGCGGAATTCCAGCGGAAAATAGAGTTGCAGTCTCCAGACGACTTGCAATACCTCATCTCGAATGTGCGACGCGCTGCGAACGAGAAGATAGACAAGGACTTACCGCCAATTGAGGGCGAGGACAAGATGCGGGAACGCGTCGAAGAGCTGGTTAATGAGGTGTGTTCTACTGCTTCTTTCCAGCTCACCAGTTACGCATATTCAAACCCAAATTCAATACCACGATGCTAAACCATCCAAGCTCAAGCTAATATATCAAACAGTACATCAACAATGTCTTCCTCACCTCCTCTGAAAACATAACCATAAACGGCATGAATCCCTCTCTAGACCTCCTAAACTCTATCCTCTCCTCCAAATCCACCAACCCTGTCCTCGAAATCGAAGAACACGAGCCCTTCAACACCAAGCTTTTCGAGCGCGCCAAAGACCTCGCGCGTCAAGAAGAAGATCTGATTGAGGAGATTGCGGCGCTGAGAAGGAAAGTGCCTACCAAGGTCGCGGAGAATGTGAAGAGGGAGTATAAAGAGGGTCTTGAGAGCGATGAGGCGGTGCTGGGAAGGTTAGAGGAGCAGGCTGAGAAGGGGTATGCGGACTTGGGAGTGGGGAGGTTAGAGAGGCAAGAGGAGGTTGAGAGGGGATGGGATAGGGGTGTTAAGAGCTTGGAGGGGCTGATGAGAACAATGCCGGAGACGGTAGCGAGGAAGGAAAGGGCTGAGAAGGCGGAGGCTCATGTTAATAGGGGAGAAAAGAGATGAGTCAACATGTGGGATTATTCAGTGGTCTGGAGTTCTGGTTACATGGCACGGATGCAGGATGGGCGGTTGGGAAATCACGAAACGGCATAAAGTTAGTGTATCGCCATCATGGTACGCATTGGGGAAGGAGTAATGATATCCATCGAGCATTTTATTGCATTTCTTGAGCAACAGGCTGCGCATCATCATCTCATCGAGCGACAAGTCTCCGCCATATGGAATCCGCAACATTCGAGGTTAGCTTTCGGAGGTAGGAATAGACTCATGAGGCCGAAGTAGAACCATTGGTCCGAGTTCCATCATCTTCAGAGCCACTGTCTTCGACTTGGTCCTGACTTTCCCCTTGCTCACCATCCTTGCCTCCAGCATCCGACTGAGCCTTTCCATTAGTCTTCAGTTTGGCCTCCTTTCTCTTCGGGATGACCTTCAAGAACGCCTCTCCCCAATCACCAGTCTCCATCCAAGCCAACATGATCTCCACAACGTGATTGACAGCCAAGACACTCCGACTTTGCATGGTCATGTACTCGCCAATTGGAAGTCGGGCAGTTTTGATACCACGCTCAGTAGCTCGCTTGTAGCAGATACCTTTGTGTCGGTTCTTGTCGACTATGCCACCAATGATGTAGGTTGTATTGGGGGAAAGGACAGAGAGGGTGTCGTCCGAGTCGGCTGTAAGGTAAACAATGGAAGGCTCCGGCTGCTCTTCAGCATGAATTTTTGCATCAGCTTCAGAGCTTTGCTCTGGCTTGACTTCAACTTCGACCTCAGATGCTTCGACTTTGGGGACGTAGTCTGGCTTAGCTTCGGCTTGGACCGTGGATGTTGCAGCTTCAGATGTTGGCTCTGGCTTGGATGAGTCGGGATCGAGTACAGTCTCCGCGTCTTCTGTGAGACTCGTCTCTGGCAGAGGGTCTGAAACGATCACAGGAGGAGCAAGGGCGCCAACTAGCTTTCCTCCTTCGCGACCTCTCATAATACCATCTAACTCTTTGCCGGCATTGACAAAGTCACCTTCGTAGAACCTGACTCCTTTCCAGCTGAGATGGTTGCTCGCGAGAACATTCTCGAATCTAGTCTTGAGCGCACCGCCCCATGAACTGATGGCCAAGTGCACCCGGTAAGGAGTAGATTTGTTGTCAGAGTAGCATCTCGTGATCTGGGCACTGAGTGAGATAATCTCTTTCTCGCTCATGAGATCATCGAAGTCGCAATCCAGGACAAAAGCAACTGGTGTTTGGATTGGTCGGCGTGGGCCGCTCTTTGGCTTGATCACTGGTCTCTCGATCTCACCTCTGGCGATCTTCTCGCTCAACTCCCTCCGGGCTTCAGCTTTGCGAGCTTGCTTTTCCTTGTGGAGTGCTCGTCGCTTGTCTTTGCGATAGTCTTTGCCAGCCTCCCATTGCTCACGTTTCCTGAGTTTCTTCAGTTGGTTTCTTGAGAGTGGTGGGTCATTGGTGGTAGAAGGAACCTGGTTGACTTTGGAGTCCTCTTCGTCGTGACCAGCTTGAGAGGTTGGAAGGTCAATGCTTGGCGAACCGCCCTGAAGAGGGTCAGTCGATTCATCTGGTGAGTTGAGCTTTCGGATCTTGAAGGGTCGCTCTTCTGACTCGGCCATCTTGTGATTGATGTTGTTTAGTTGAGTTGAGAGATCATGGTGGAGTAAATTGAAACCGACCGCCCAGCCCAAGCTGATATAAATTTTAGCGAGGAAAAATAGCCTAACCTAATGAGGACTAGTCATTCACGTCGTCGCGTCTTCCTTTATTTTGGGGAAACCCGCGATTGTCGTGAACCACTTTAAGTACACTGGGAATCCGAATTGTGAATCGACAAGACAACCAGTTCAAGCGAAGACAAATTGTTTAATACTTTAGCATGTCTTCTCGTCCAGAATTAAAGGTATGTTCAGCCACCTTGTGACTTGATATTACTGCTAATATATGTAGGTTGATGATGAAGGCGGCTTCATCAGGTTCTTCAAGTCTCTACCCGCAAAAGATGATGAGACTATCAGAGTTTTTGACCGTGGTGACTGGTATACGGCACACGGTGATGATGCTTCTTTCATTGCCAGAACAGTCAGCAGATCCAATGGTGTAGAAGATCATGCAACTTACCTTTATTAGGTCTACAAAACTACCTCAGTTCTACGACAACTAGGCAAGAATGATTCGACCGGTCTTCCTTCGGTCACAATGACTATCACGGTATATCGGAATTTTCTTCGAGAAGCACTATTTCGTCTGGGAAAGAGAATCGAAGTATGGGGAAACTCGGGCAAAATGAACTGGAAGATCATCAAGCAAGCCTCGCCTGGAAACCTACAAGATATCGAGGAGGAACTGGGCGGACAATTCGATGCGGCGCCAATTATACTTGCAGTGAAAGTGTCTGCAAAGGCCTCTGAGGCAAGAAGTGTGGGTGTGTGCTTCGCAGATGCCAGTGTCAGGGAATTAGGTGTGTCAGAATTTCTCGACAACGATTTATATTCGAACTTCGAGTCTCTCCTTATCCAGCTGGGCGTCAAGGAATGCCTGATACAAGTGGACAAATCGGACAAAGATGTGGAGATGAACAAATTGAAGGCAATTATCGACAGCTGTGGTATTGCGATCTCGGAAAGAGCAGGTAGCGATTTTGGAACCAAAGACATCGACCAGGATTTGGCGAGATTACTGAAGGACGAGAAAGCGGCTGGAACTCTTCCACAGACCGACTTGAAGCTTGCCATGGGCTCTGCGGCTGCTCTTATCAAGTACTTGGGCGTGCTTCATGACCCTTCGAATTTTGGCCAATACCAACTATACCAGCATGATTTATCCCAATTTATGAAGCTCGATGCTGCAGCTTTGAAAGCCTTGAATCTGATGCCTGGACCCAGAGATGGTGCTAAAACCATGTCAGTATTTGGACTCTTAAATCACTGCAAGACTCCTGTGGGTAGTCGACTCCTGGCGCAGTGGCTGAAGCAGCCCTTGATGAGCAAAGATGAGATTGAGAAGAGACAACAGCTTGTGGAAGCATTTGTGGAGGATTCTGAGTTGAGGCAAACAATACAGGAGGAGCACATGAAGTCAGTCCCAGATATCTACCGAATGACGAAACGATTCCAGCGGAAAATGGCAAGTCTCGAAGATGTCGTCAGGGCTTGGCAATTAGTCGGTCGTTTGCCTGGCTTCATCGCCACTCTGGAAGCAGTGATGGATGAAAGATACCGCGATCCTCTGGAGGAGACCTATACTATTAAGCTCCGAGAATATCTGGACAGTCTTGCTAAATTGCAAGAGATGGTAGAAACGACTGTTGACATGGAAGCCGCACAAAATCACGAATACATCATAAAACCCGAGTTCGACGATGGTCTTCGAATCATTAGGAAGAAGCTGGACAAGATGCGGGTTGAGATGGACCAGGAGCACAGAAACGCCAGTCAGGATCTTGGCCAAGAGATTGACAAGAAACTCTTCCTGGAGAATCACAAAGTCCACGGTTGGTGTATGCGGCTCACGCGGACAGAAGCTGCCTGCATTCGAAATAAGCAGAAATATCAAGAATGCTCGACGCAGAAGAACGGCGTTTACTTCACAACTCAGAAGCTGCAAAGTATTCGACGCGAGTTTGATCAACTCTCCGAGAACTACAACCGAACTCAGAGCAGTTTGGTCAACGAGGTCGTCAGCGTAGCTGCCTCATACTGCCCCGTTCTGGAGCTCCTGGCTGGAGTCCTAGCCCATATGGACGTCATCATTAGCTTTGCTCATTGCTCAGTCCACGCACCAACCTCATATGTGCGCCCAAAGATGCACCCTAGAGGTGAAGGCAACACTATCCTGAAAGAAGCACGACATCCATGTATGGAGATGCAGGACGATATTCAGTTCATCACCAACGATGTCACCTTAGAGCGAGGGTCATCGGAATTTCTGATCATTACTGGTTTGTAATACCCCATCAACATGCCTACCCCCCTTGCTAACTCGTGTAGGTCCTAATATGGGTGGAAAATCAACATACATCCGCCAAATTGGTGTGATTGCCTTGATGGCTCAGATTGGATGTTTCGTGCCCTGTGACGAGGCGGAGCTCATAATATTCGACTGCATACTTGCTCGAGTAGGGGCGAGTGATTCCCAGCTCAAAGGAGTGTCAACCTTCATGGCAGAAATGCTCGAAACGGCCAATATCTTGAAATCTGCGACCTCGGAATCTCTCATCATCATTGACGAGCTTGGACGTGGTACTAGCACATATGATGGTTTCGGCTTGGCATGGGCAATTTCCGAACACATCGTCAAGGAGATCGGATGCTTCTCAATGTTTGCTACCCATTTCCACGAACTCACTGCTCTAGTAGACCAGTACCCCCAAGTCCAGAATCTACATGTTGTTGCACATATTGATAATAATGGCAAAGCGAAGAGGGAGGTCACTCTCCTCTACAAAGTTGAAGAAGGTGTCTGCGACCAGAGTTTCGGTATCCATGTCGCAGAGCTCGTTCGCTTCCCCGAGAAAGTTGTCAATATGGCAAAGCGCAAGGCAGATGAACTCGAGGACTTCACGAGTAAGCATGAGGGACAAGCAATCAAATATGGAAAGGAAGATGTTGAAGAGGGTAGTGCGTTGTTGAAAGATGTGTTGATGAGATGGAAAGAGGAGTGTGAAGGCAAGGACCTGAGTAAGGAGGAGATGACGACTAAAATGCTGGAGCTGGTGAAAGGGGACGAGAAATTGCTGGCGAATCCGTTCTTCCAGAGCGTGAAGGCACTGTAAAACTGCTAGTTTGGTGATTGGTCTTTTGGCGTTGTGGAAAAGGAGCTGGCTGGCTTGCTGAATTGCTAAATGGTTGGAAGGATAAATTTGGTACTGTTCAACAGGCGAAGGCTCTGTATGATATCTATATATAATTATGGGCTATGATCAATTTCCAAGTGCTACTTACGAAGTATCGTCATTATCGGTTGCTGCTTGCACGTGAAGATCAACAAATTGGAAAATCTCGATTATGCATCACTGGGTATCAACAGCAAGTTCGTCGAAGCAAAACTCAATCACCTCCATCTCCCACTCTCCCCAAATCTCTCCTTACTCTCCAGACTCTCGAGCCGATCCCTCTGCCTTTCGATCCATCAAGCCTCTCAATCCAAGGCGCGTCTTGATATCCATCACCAGCATTACGTTGCCTATCTATTTCCCGAGCAGTTTCGGGATCTTCATTATCCTCGGCATCCTCATCATCCATGTTCAATTCATCTTCTTCAGACTCTGCCGTTCTGATACTAAGCTTCTCCGCTGCCTTATCCTGCGATATTTTCATGTTCAATTCCTCGGTATATGCCCATCCGGGCGTATCCAATTTCCCACTGACTAGCACTATCTTCTTTCCCAATTCGTGAACTTTTTCAATGACGTTCGGTGCAATCGGTGTCAGCAATTGTATTCGCCTGCCCCGCACATCGATGCCACGAACAAGAGCAATGCCTATAGAATGCGAGTATCTCGGATCGAGCGTAATAGAATTCGCAGGATTGAAATAGGGGATCTGTTCTGCAGGTGTGGATAAAATACGAGGTTCCTCAAACTGTCGTGGTTCGTGTGAGTGATCAAGGACGCGGATTTCTGCATCAAAATGTTCCTCTTGAGTGGGACTGCCTACGTAGCCCTCTTCTTGGTCGTTATCACGCCCAGGTATAGCGGACATATCGTCAATCACGATGACGGCGACGAGAGAGCCGTTGATCGTCTCAGCGAGAAGTTCTGGTGGTGGCTGCTCCCCATAGCACATGACGCCGAGAATGCCTGGGTCCTCTCCTGAATAACGTACTTCCCAAGGTGGAATGGAAGTAAGCGGTTTCCCACCCCACCTCAGTACTTCAGTGTTATCTGAACTTAAGTGAAAGTAGGACATAGCCTGCATCGTTCTGAGATGCGCTGCTGTTCGGGTTGTGTATTCGCTCACCTGCGATGGTAGGGTGAGGAACTGCGCTGAGACAGTAGCCTCCCTAAGAGTGGCAACGACTTCTGGAGGCCCGTCCTGGGACATGTATATGACTTCCGTTGGTTTTCCTCGTCCTATCATGTCGACTAGAATCTCCAAACCAGTGCCAAATACCCAGCCAGGAGTATTGATGACCAGAGGGCAATCGCATACTGCTGACCCCATGGCTCGATAGTGGGAAAACAGGTCGAGAGCACAAGTCATGTATAGACCTGGGTCCGAAGAGGGCGATGTGGAAGCAATGAAATGTGCACGGATTATCTTGCTCTTACCACATGGGATAGGGTGTGAGAAGGGGGCGCCAAAATTTAGGCTCTGGACATGAAGAAGAGCCAGCTGCCCAGGTGGTGAGTATTCTGGCTGGCCAGGATCTAGGTCCAGTAGTGCGATGCCTTGTGACGGAGCCTTGTTTGGTGTAGCTTCTGAAAGGAGTCTGTTGCAAAGCAGTTTCGTAAATGTCGATTTACCAGAGGACTTAGGTCCGCAGATCATGATGATTCGCCTCTTATCTGCTGGCTCAGACAGTTTGGAGAGGAGCAGATTCCATTCTGGAGGCGATACGAGAGGCTGGAGATAGCTTGATTGTAGGTCAAGCTTGGATGAGAACAGCTATATAAATTTGATTAATCATTGCTCTAATCTCGACTGATCAAGTTGTACTCACGATTCTAAACGTACTATTTTGCGACATTGGCACCACATCTTCATAGTCTGCTCCAAATGGCCCAGGCTGAGAGCTCCATAGTCTCCCAAAAAGTGGTGACAACTTCTCCAGACCTTCAAGGCCAGTTTTACAATTTCGAAGCACAATTTCCGCCGAGTCCACATCCGTCGATAGACATCTGAGGACTGGTAGAGAGTGAGAAGACGCCGCAAATACTTGATGTGCCGTCTTAGAAGGATGCAAAGTTGCGCCCATGAGCGTTATCCGGCCTGCCATGACACTGAGCTCATACTGGCCAACAATAACAAGACGCTAAGTACATCAGCATCGTTCTAAGGAGAGTATTTGTAAAACTCACCTCTCCGGGGGCCAGTTTGAGCCGAAACGAACTGGCTCCGATATCTTTTACGTTGCCTTTGGTTGGCTTAAAGGATGAGAGCGAAACAGCCGGCCGACGAAGTAAGACATCTGAGGATCCCGCACGTGATTCATAACTAATACCATGTGAGTTTGGTGCTCCAGATGTCATCGTAAAAGAAATGCATACGATGTGGTTGGAGATCCTTCAGCGAGGCTAGGGTTAGTATCGAGACCGAAATTTATGCCGTTTTGGGTTGTGGCATGGTCGAGAAGAATTGGCGAATTTGTTGGAACGGCAATTTCCAAAACTGAGCCAACAGGATCCTCGGGTCCGTTGATAATCGAAGTAGTACATGATTCGTTCTGTCTTGCAGGACTTTGCGGACTGCCGGTCTTGCTCTTTAAAGCCTGTCTTGCTGCAAAGGCACTCAAACCTAGGACATATTAGTGATACCTTGTATTCTGAAAGATTATTAGCTTACGAGGCTTCTGTGGCGAAACATCTATCTTTCTTCTCTTATTCGAAGACATAACCGAAGTTTCTTCAGTCATTGTATGAGTTGGTGAAATATTCGAAGTCAATGTCAATATCAAAGTGCAACCGCAAGGCAAGTTTCCGAGAGAGATTTTCCGTTCCGACAGACACCGGGCCGAGTTCAAAAAAAAGTTCCCTCGACTCGAGCTTCACCACCATAAGTGCCGTCCAAACCAAGTCCTGGCAACAAATTATTTCGCACTTTTTGGACACGATACCGATCGCGATGGCTTCCACGAAAATCAAATCCCGAGATTCGGGGAAGAAGGACAAATCTGTGAAGACCAAAAAGCAGACGAAAAAGACCCCTCCACCCACCACGTACAAGAGCGAAGAATTTGTCCAAGACAGTGACGAAGATGAGGAGAAGAATGGGCCTGCAGAGGACAATTCGGAGGAAAGCTCAGATAGCGATAGCTCATTATCATCTGCAAAGCCAAGCAAGTCTTCGTCCAAAGGCAAATTGCCTGCACCCTTGGGAAGCAGCAGCTCAAGTGAAGGTGAAGATGAAGATGAGGATAACGACGAGAGCAGCGAGGACGAGGAAGACTCCCAAGATGCTACCAAGCAGGCCCCATTATCAATAGAGCCCACCAAGTAAGCGTTACGTCCAATCTTAACTTTGCGACGGCAACTAATCCCCCCAGAAAACCTTCACAGCAGCCTACTACCAACACTGTCTCTTTAAAAGCACCTACACCATACCAACCTCCTCCTGGATTCGACCTTGTATCTTTGAATGGAACATCGAGGGCATCGCAGATGTTGAAAAAGTCAAGCCTGGAAGGGAAACAGATATGGTACTTCACAGCGCCAGCTTCAGTACCAATCTCTTCAGTCAAAACTATGTCTCTCCTGGACGCAAAGAACGGCAAGCCGATATTGACGCACGAGGGAGATGATTATGGTTTCATGACAGACTCTGCCGAGGACACCACCTATACTAGAATCTTGGTCCCGGGCTCAGATGCAGGTTACAAAGCTAGTAAGGACTTGGTCTCAACCTTTCATATCTCAGAACTAACCCCGCACAGCTTCAAAATCGATTGACCATGTCTTCCATCTACAACAGGTGGCCAGAGATCCAACGGCCGCAAACCCTGCCAGGGCAACGATCCCAGCGAAAAAGCCTGTCCGACAACAACCTCGAGGACTGAGAATGCGGTTCCACCCAATCGGCTTCGGAGCTGCTAAACCTGGCACCATTGGCTCGAGCTCCTCTGATGAGGACACGGAGGACGCAACTCCCACCACCAGTCGTCCTGTCTCTAAGCCCAAGAAATTCGTTAGGCCTGATGAAGATTCAGATGAAGAAATGGAGGACAGTCCGCCTCTGCCTCTGAGACCGCACCCAGAAAATAATGCCAGCGCATCCTCCCCCGATGGTGCTTCGAGAAAGGAGAAGAAGAGGAAGCACAGCGAAGGAGGCGAGAAGAAGTCTAAGCACAGTTCGTCCAGCATAATGAGTAACAGTTACCACAGAGAGCTAAAACGTTTGAAGAAAAAGCAGACCGAATCTCAGAGAAAGCTAGCAGACAATCAATCAGCGTCAATTGAGACCGATGAGGCTACCGAACCATTACCTCTACGGCCCAAGACACCACCAAGACATCCACTGTCAACGACACCAGTACCACCTCCTAAATCACTGACATTTTCACAGCCTCTAGCTACCAACAGTGGTTTACACCTTCCAAAATCGTCTTCCAAGAAGTCAAAACATACCGAGAACCATCGTAGCCCCTCAGCAAGTGGTCTGTTGTCAATCCAAGACTCGACACGAGCTATGGATTCAAAGTTGACAAAAGAGGAGCGACGGGAAAAGAAGAAGGCCAAACAGGACGCCAAGAGACGCAAGGGCGGGTTGGAATGATTGGCTGAGGAATTAAAGTCTATGTTTGGTTGAAATTTGTACCTTCTAATTGCAATGATACCCTGTTGTCTACTTTCAAATGCTTGAGTGAGAAGCCTGGAGAAGAGAAGAGAATCTGTTGCTTTGGCTTGTTTGGCTGTCCATCGCCCAATCGTCTGGGGTCTCGACCTTTTTGTTCTGCTGCTTGAGGTTCACCAGGTGCCCAAGCCCCAAGCCTTTCACGGTCTCTGTGGGGGG